>SJYT01049003.1:216680-235439 GCA_006410635.1 Cephalophus harveyi
GATCCAACCAGTCCATTCTGAAGGAGATCAACCCTGGGATTTCTTTGGAAGGAATGATGCTAAAGCTGAAACTCCAGTACTTTGGCCACCTCATGCGAAGAGTTGACTCATTGGAAAAGACTTAGATGCTGGGAGGGATTGGGGGCAGGAGGAGAAGGGGACGACTGAGGATGGGATGGCTGGATGGCATCACGGATTCTATGGACGTGAGTCTGAGGGAACTCTGAGAGATGGTGGTGGACAGGGAGGCCTGGCGTGCTGCGATTCATGGGGCGCAAAGAGTCGGACACGACTGAGTGACTGAATTGAACTTAACTGAACTGAATCACCATCTGCAATGATTTTGGAGTCCAGAAAAATAAAGTCAGCCACTGTTTCCCCATCTATTTGGCATGAAGTGATGGGATGGATGCCATGATCTTAGTTTTCTGAATGCTGAGGTTTTTTTAGCATCTCCTTTTATGATTTGGTTCGTATTCAGAATCATTGACCCAGTGCATGCTTTCTGTTGGTTGTTTTTTAATGCATATCATCTGTAAGAGGAGGTGGAGGTGTATTGCAATGTAAGTTACTCCTTTATGAGAAGGCAGAGATAATGGACAACAAAGAAGAATAGGGCTCTTTGTAATAACATTTGGAAACTCCTTAACTATCCTTCAGTGTGGGCCATTATGACTCTGCTGATTTGAAGGTAGCCAGCTGCTCAAGCACATTTTATTACTTTCTTCCTCAATTTTGGTTTCAATTTCTTTTTTTCTTGTGTCAGACAGTACTTGCTTGGCTTAGCAGAAAGCAGATGATACATCTTTTTAGAAGCATAGTTGAAAACACAAGATCGTGTCCTTACAGTTATCCATTAACCTTTCCTCCTGTGTCTCTCTTTTGCCTTGTAAGGTCTTCTGCCAGTAACAGCTTATTTTTTTTCCTAAATTTGTGTCTTCACATATTTACTTCTTTCTATGTAAAACTGGCCTAACTTCTACTTTTCATGACATTCCCATTTGCTCTTTATTTTCCACAAAGATCTCATCTGAGCCAATTTATTACCTGGGCAAATTTTCTAAAGTTCATTTTTCTTGTCTTCCTGATTTTTCTCAAAGTTTAGAATCTACCATTGCACAGTTGCTTCTAACATTTATTTCAGCAAAGAAATTTTTGTGTGGTTCTTTACTGAATTAACAAAGGACAGCTGGATTAGTCCCTTCTTTTGAATTATTCCTATTAGTATTAGAAAATTGACCAAGATACAGAAAAAATGGATCTGATGAACTGTTGTCAGTTCTCTAGCAGACTTTGTGGCAAGTAGTTCCTACCATGATGATGGTCATAATTGATGAAAATAATTGTTAATATGTGTTGAGTGTGTACTGAGGCTCAGACTTTGTACTGAACATTTTGTGCTTATTATCTCCTTTAATCTTCACAGTAATGTGCTGAGCTCAGTCCTCTTATTTTTTTCCATTTAGAGAAGGAATATATGCTCTTTTACTGGGAGTGAGGTGGTGGTGATGGATAGTTTGAACGCAGAAGCTTCTCGGAAGGAACAGTCAAATGGAGGTGGTCCCTCGAGGCCCTGTTTAGGGAGAGGATGCCAGAGGACTGTTTCATGCGATGCCCTTTACCCATCACCTGTCTGCCTCACTCCTGTGCCAGGGTACCAGGGAAGATAGGAATATAGGCTATAATCATTGCGCTCTTGTTGTTGTTAACCAGTGTGCAATTAATCTGTCCTTTGTGGATTTTGATGCCACAATTTTAATGGGAAGGTTTCACATGGAAAGACTTGGGGGATGTTTAAAGAGCCAGGTGTCTGGTGCACTGGTGTGACAGGTGGAGAAATGGAGTGAGAAGAGGACTTAGAAGCGGATCCCAAAATTCAAAGGCTATTTTGAATGGTTTTTAAAATGCTATTACATGCTATTTTATGCTTTAAAAATACTATTACACAAGAGGAAAACAAGGTGAAAAGCAATTAAGAAACTTTCCTGAAGACACAATGTAATAGCTAAGACAGATAGTTGCTTTTGACATGCTTTGTCCCTTTCCTGCTTTTCTTTCTTAAAATCATATGAATATTAATTGTAGATTTAGTATTCTTCTGTTATTTATAAGCATATTCTGATGATTGGATATCATATGAGACCAAAATCCTTTTTTGTTGTTGTTGTTCATATCTGCAAAATTATTTTCTGCTAACTTGGAAGCTCATTTTTGGGAGCCCTATCTAATATATAAACCCCAAAGTTACTTCTTTCAAAGGGCTGTTCCTGGCATGCTGACAAACCATTTTGTGTGGCTGAGCTTTGGTATTTTGAATATACCAAATATAATCAGTGTTTGACTGATTAAATATGTTACTTGCAAAATATTTTATTAGGTTTGCAAACTCTAATACATGGCCTGCTGTCCTGTATCTGATAGCTCAGGGAGGATGTGGAAACTTTTAATACACGGAGTGTCTTCTCTTTGCTGATAGATGTTTCTCTAAAAAATGGATAAGGTGATGAGATCAGAATCAGCTGTTTTTCTTATGCAGAACCAGTGCTGGAGATGCATGCTAAGTCCCAAGCTATGCATCTCATTAACTTGCCTAGCAGTTGGAGATCTGCATACTGACTTTGAGAATATTTCATTACTGTATTTTTCCAAGGGAGGGTTTACATTTGCCAAAGAACTGACAAGATATGTGTCTCTATAACTCAACTAGTTTTATATTATGATCAATATGAAAGATTGCCTCTGATTACCTGGGGATGCCATGAAACTGTTAAGATATATTAGGTTTCTGGTTTACTTTCTGATTGACTGGGTCCTGTAAAATTTAGGAAAAGGAGGTACAATGAAGAAAATTTTCATTACTGTTTCTTCCTACTCAGGCTCTTTTCTTTAAACAATCTTCATCTCATATTGGCTTCTTAATTTTATAATGGTGTAAAAGAAAAATGGAAAGAGAATTGTCCCCATTTTACAGATTTCAAAATGTAAAGGAAAACAAGTTAGTTTTCTATTGCTGTCATAAAAATGATTGCAAACCTGATAACTTAAGTTTATCAAACACATTTATTATCTTAGTGGTCTTCAGGTCAAAAGCTTGACGTGGGTTTCACTGGGCTAGAACCAAGGTCTAGGCAGGGCTTTGTTCAGGTCTGGAGGGTGCAGGAGATAGTCTTTTTCCTTGCCCTTTCCAGTTTCCAGAGACTGTCTGCTTTTCTTCACTCATGCCCCTTCTGCTGTCTTCAAACCCAGCAACAGCAGTTCAGTCACTCTGATATTTCCAGTCTCCCTCCTTCTTCCCTCTCATCTCTTTAACCCATCCAGTGAAGGTTCTCTGCTTTTAAGGACTCCTATGATTCAACTGGGTCCACCTTGATAACCCCCTCATGTATCACTGCCTTGTTGTGGCAAAGGGGCTTGCATTACTCAATGAAGCTATGAGTCATACCTTGCAGGGCCACTCAAGATGAACAGGTCATAGTGAAGAGATCTGACAAAACATAGTGCACTGGAGGAGGAAATGGCAACCCACTCCAGTATTCTTGCCTGGAGAATCCCATGGACAGTAAAAAAGGCAAAAATGTGTGACACTGGAAGATGAGCCCCCCAGGTCAGAAGGAATCCAATATGCTACTGGGGAAGAGCAGAGAGCAGTTACTAATAGCTCCAGAAAGAAAGTGGAAATCATACTCGGTTGTAGATGTGTCTGGTGGTGAAAGTAAAGTCTGATGCTGTAAATAACAATATTGGATTGGAACATGGAAAGTTAGGTACATGAATCAAGATAAACTGGACGTGGTCAAGCAAGAAATGGCAAGAGTGAACATCAACATGGTTAGACAGCATTATGGACTCAATGAACATGAATTTGATCAAACTCAGGGAGACAGTGGAGGCCAGAGGTGTCTGGTGTTCTATAGCCCATGGGATTGCAAAGAGTTGGCACAGCTTAATGACTGAACAGTAACAATGACAACCTTAAGAACCCAGGACTGTGTCCCCATCTCAAAATCCTGACCATTGCAATGTCCTTTNCTTAGGAATCAGTGAACTAAAATGGACGAGAATCAGTTCAGTTCAGTCGCTTAGTAATGTCCGACTTTTTGAGACCCCATGAACTGCAGCATGCCAGGCTCTCCTGTCCATCAGCAACTCCCAGAACTTGCTCAAACTCATGTCCATTGAGTCGGTTATGCCATCCAACCATCTCATCCTCTGTCATCCCCTTCTCCTGCCTTCAATCTTTCCCAGCATCAGGGTCTTTTCCAATGAGTCAGTTCTTTGCCTCAAGTGGCCAAAGTATTGGAGTTTCAGCTTCAGCATCAGTACTTCCAATGAATATTCAGGACTGATTTCCTTTAGGATGGACTGGTTGGATCTCCTTGCAGTCCAAGGGACTCTCAAGAGTTTTCTCCAACACCACAGTTCAGAAGCAGCACTTCTTCAGTTCTCAGCTTTCTTTATGGTCCAACTAAAACCATAGCTTTGACTATATGGACCTTTGTCGACAAAGTGATGTCTCTGCTTTTTAGTATTCTGTCTAGGTTTGTCATAGCTTTTTTTCCAAGCAGCAAGTGTCTTTTAATTTCATGGCTGCAGTTATCATCTGCACTGATTTTGGAGCCCAAGGAAATGAATCTGATACTGTTTCCACATTTTCCTCATCTGTTTGACATGAAGTGATGAGACTGGATGCCATGTTCTTAGTTTCTTGAATGTTGAGTTTTAAGCCAGATTTTTCACTCTCCTCTTTCACTTTCATCCACAGGCTCTTTAGTTCCTCTTTGCTTTCTACCATACTGGGAGAATTTAATTAAGATGACCATTGAATCTACTACTGTGGACAAAAATCCCTTAGAAGAATGGAGTAGCCCTCATAGTCAACAAAAGAATATGAAATGAAATACTTTAATACAGTCTCAAAAATGACAGAATTATCTTGGTTCATTTCCAAGGCAAATCATTCGACATCACAGTAATCCAAGTCTATGCCCCAACCACTGATACTGAAGAAGCTTATGTTGACTGGTTCTATGAAGCCTCCCAACACCTTTTAGAAATCATTCCAAAAAGAGATGGGCTTCAAAATCACTGCAGATGGTGAGTGTAGCCATGAAATTAAAAGACATTTGCTCCTTGGGAGGAAAGCTATAACAAACCTAGACAGTGTACTAAAAAGCAGAGACATCATTTTGCTGACAAAGGTCTATATAGTCAAAGCTATGGTATTTTCAGTAGTCATGTATGAATGTGAGAGCTGGACCATGGAGAAGGCTGAGCACCAAAGAACTGATGCTTTCAAATTGTGGTGCCAGAGATGACTCTTGAACGTCCTATGAAATGCAAGGAGATCAAACCAGTCAGTCCTAAAGGAAATCAACCCTGAATACTCATTGGAAGGACTGATGCTGAAGTCAAAGCTCCAGTACTTTGGCTACCTGATGTGAAGTGCTGGCTCACTGGAAAAGACCTTGATGCTGGGAAAGATTGAAGGCAAAAGGAGAAGGAGGCAGCATATGATGAGATGGTTAGACAGCATTATGGACTCAATGAACATGAATTTGATCAAACTCAGGGAGACAGTGGAGGCCAGAGGTGTCTGGTGTTCTATAGCCCATGGGATTGCAAAGAGTTGGCACAGCTTAATGACTGAACAGTAACAATGACAACCTTAAGAACCCAGGACTGTGTCCCCATCTCAAAATCCTGACCATTGCAATGTCCTTTTGCAGTGTGAGGTACCATATTCACAGATGCTGGGGATTAATATATGGACACGGTGGTGGTGTGGGGGAAGGCATTGTTCTGCCTACCATGGATTCTCCAATGCCTTGCACAGATGGAAGAAGGAATGTTAGTCTCATCCTTTTACTTATGAACTTATATACTCTGAAGTAGACTTTCTGAAATAAAAAGTCATTCATAATTATTTAAATGTATAGCAGTGACACAGATTTCAGGAAATGAAATAGACATTTCAGACATGAAATAGAGAGGCTCTGTTCCATAAATTTCCTCAGGTTGAGAAGCCAAAGCCCTAGCATTAGAATTGAGAGAATACATTGTTGTCTTTTGAGGCTTAAAATTGTTTTGTACATTTGTTGTAGTTCCCAAATAAACCTGAGTCCCCAACAATACTGAAGGAGGTGTATCTGAACCATCCTCTCTTTCCTAAAGGGTTATGCTCAATGTAGAAGCCATAGTCTCTTTCCTTGTTGATTGCTATTCAGGAACTGTTTGATTACTAACAACTCCAATAAGGCTGGTCCAAAGAACAGTGGGCAAGGTACTCCAATGGTGCTTTCTGATTTTAGCCTCTTTCTTTCTCTTCCTTTCTATGTCACACAGTCTGTTCTTACCTCTTGTGGAAGGTAAGAGGAGCCTTTTGTCAAAGCAAAATTGGCTATTAAATTCTTCACTCATGATATTCTGGATAAGTGTATTTGCATTGTAATGTCATTAAAATTACCAAAGAGAGAAGTGATGGATCTTCAGGTACAACCAGTACGTGGAAGAGGAATTTTTTAGCTACAGTGCTTTCCTAACTGGCAGAGACATGCCCTTTAGCTACTCAGTATAGCTGGATGACATGCCTGTGCCCAGGCTGTCCCACTGCTGGATTTAGAAAAAGCAGAGGAACCAGAGATTGGATTGCTAATCTGATATGCTGGATCCTAGAAAAAACAAGGGAATTCAAAAAAGTCTACTTCTGCTTCATTGACCATGCTAAAGTTATTGACTGTGTGGATCACAGCAAATGGTAGAATATTCCTGATGAGATGGGAATACCAGAATACATTACCTGCCTCCTGAGAAACCTGTATGCAGGACAAAAAGCAATGGTTAGAACTGGACATGGAACAATGGTTCAAAATTGGGAAAGGAGTATGTGCTGCTAAGTCGCTTCAGTCGTGTCCGACTCTGTGCGACCCCATAGACGGCAGCCCAACAACAGGCTCCCCCGTCCCTGGGATTCTCCAGGCAAGAACACTGGAGTGGGTTGCCATTTCCTTCTCCATTGTGTGAAAGCGAAAAGTGAAAGTGAAGTCGCTCACTCGCGACCGACTCCTAGCGACCCCATGGACTGCAGCCTACCAGGCTCCTCCATCCATGGGATTTTCTAGGCAAGAGTACTGGAGTGGCTTGCTATTGCCTTCTCCGAAGGAGTATGTAAAGGCTGTATATTTTCACCTTGCTTATTTAACTTATATGCAGAGTACATCATGTCAGTGCTGGACTGGATGAATCACAAGCTGGAATCAAGATTACCAGGAGAAATATCAACAGCCTCAGATATGCAGATGATACCACTTCAGTGGCAGAAAGTAAAGAGGAACAAGAGGAACTAAAGAGCCTCTTGATGAAGGTGGAAGAGGAGAATGAGAAAGCTGGCTTAAAACTCAACATTCAAAAAATTAAGATCATGGCATCTGGTCCATCTCTTCATGGCAAATAGATGAGGAAAAAGTGGAAACAGTGTCAGATTTCATTTTCTTGGGCTCCAAAATGAGTGTGGATGGTGACTGCAGCCAGAGAATTAAAGACACTTGCTCCTTGGAAGAAAAGCTATGACAAATTCTAAAAGGCAGAGACATCACTTTGCTGACAAACGTCTATATAGTCAAAGCTGTAGTTTTTCCAGTAGTCATGTATGGATGTGAGAGTCAGACCATAAAGAAGACTGAGTGCTGAAGACTTTGAACCATGGTGCTGCAGAAGAACCTTGAGAGTCCCTTGGACTGCAAGGAGATCACACCTGTCATTCCTAAAGGATAACAACCCTGAATACTCATTGGATGGACTGATGCTAAAGCTGAAGCTCCAATACTTTGGCCACCTAATGTGAAGAGCTGACTCATTGGAAAAGACCCTGATGCTGGGAAAGATTGAGGGCAGGAGAAGGGGACGACAGAGGATGAAATGGTTGGATGGCATCACTGACTCAGTGGACATGAGTGTGAGCAAACTTAGGGAGATAGTCAAGGACAAGGAAACCTAGCATGCAACAATTCATGGGGCCACAAAGAGTTGGACACAACTTAGGGACTGAACAATAAGTGCTTTCCTGGTGGTTCCCTAATCACATTAGACTCCTGATTTTCTCTGCACTGGGATATGTCTCCATCTCTACATATCTGGTGATAGAACAGAAGTGACCTGATGTTACTGTAGCAATAACTTGGAGCATAGTATCTAACTCTGGGTAGATGTATTAATTAGTTGATTAATTTCTATATTTATATCATTTATGTATTTATCTCTTTCTCTTTGACAACAGAGTTTCTGACTTCTCTTATCAAAAGGCAGTGCTGATAAATAGAAATCTAGTATTAGAAAGCCAGAACAAGTGGAGGAAAAGAAAATATGCTAAATATTAGTGTGGTTAATGTAGTTTCTGTGATTAATGAGCATATTTGACCTTACAGTCAAACCATAGCAAAGAGAATCATGAGAAGTCACCAGTCCCTCTGGCAATGTTAGGTCAGCTTCAGACTTTTCCAGAATTTCTGTCCCAATTTTTCTAAAAATTTCTCACTGACTTGGACTGTTCAGCAGAATAAAGTGTTACAATAACCAAGATATTTAGAAAACTCATATGTATGGTATTCTGCTGTCAGACCTATGTGGATCAGCATCCTAGGAAAAAAAGATAAGCAAGTGTTCTTGAAACATGTAGAACAAATATCATATATTAGCACATGTGTGTTGGAGAAGGAAATGGCAACCTACTCCAGTGTTCTTGCCTGGAGAATCCCGGGGATGGGGGAGCCTGGTGGGCTGCCGTCTATGGGGTCGCACAGAGTCGGACACGACTGAAGTGACTTAGCAGCAGCAGCAGCACATGTGTGTGGAATCTAGAAAAATGTATAAATGATCTTATTTGCAAAGCAGAAACAGAGGCACAGATATAGAGAACAAATGTTTGGATAAAAAGGCGCTGCCAAGTCACTTCAGTCGTGTCCGACTCTGTGCAACCCCATAGATGGCAGCCCACCAGGGTCCCCCGTTCCTGGGATTCTCCAGGCAAGAACACTGGAGTGGGTTGCCATTTCCTTCCCCAATGTATGAAAGTGAAGTCGCTCAGTCGTGTCCGACCCTTAGCGACCCCGTGGACTGCAGCCTTCCAGGTTCCTCCATCCATGGGATTTTCCAGGCAAGAGTACTGGAGTGGGGTGCCATTGCCTTAGGTGGGAGTAACTGGGAGATTGGGACTGACACATATCCACTACTGATACTCTGTATAAAACAGATAACTAATGAGAACGTACTGTATGGCACAGGGAACTCTACTTTATGCTCAGTGGTGACCTGAATTGGAAAGAAGACCAAAGGTGAGGGAATATAGGTGCATGCATGACTGATTGATTTCACAGTATAAGAGAAACTAACTCAACATTGCAAAGGAACTATACTTCAGTAAACATTAAAAAATATATATATACATAGGAAAAAGAGAACAAGAAACATGTGTGGCCTTAAACAGCAAGGAGAGAGAAACTTTAGTTCCCCCAACCAGGTGAATGATAACAATTCCTCTGTACACCAGAGGATAAAAACAGAGTCTTATTTGAGGAAACAGTGTTCATTGGATGGCCAGCCTCTGTTGCCAGCATGTTGTCACAGTTGTGTGGAGGTGCACAGTGGAGGGATGAGTGCCAGAAAGGACCTCAGAGCCTCAGATGCTAGCTGCTAGGAAAACCTAGCAGCTCTCCCAGTGCTGGGTGTGTGTCA
This sequence comes from Cephalophus harveyi, assembly GCA_006410635.1. Taxonomy (NCBI): domain Eukaryota; kingdom Metazoa; phylum Chordata; class Mammalia; order Artiodactyla; family Bovidae; genus Cephalophus; species Cephalophus harveyi. Next base: position 226,407 of record SJYT01049003.1, read on the forward strand.
TGGGCCACTCCCTTCAGCAGAAGATACATGCAACTTTCTTGAGTTCATACTTACAAAGATGTAGCCTGCAGCCGTCAGTAGAAAGATATGAGATATTTAGAGCAGTTACACTGAAAGGTGTTGTGTGTATGTGTTTGTATGTGTGTGAGAGAGAGAGAGACAAAGCGAGAGAGACAGACAAGAGAGAAAGAATTATAGAGAGATGAGTATAGATAGGGGATAGAAGAAGATCATTTCATGCTTTATTTCAGGTTAAAGTAATTGAACTTAGCCCTTTTCTTACCTTTTCGGCTGTTCCAGGGAGAGAGTACCGGTTTCTAGAAAATATCTGAAATGTGTCTGTCCTTTGTTCTTATGTGTTGTATGAGTGGACGCATGACATAGGAAGCAGGAAGATGCTCACAGACGAGTGAAGACTTGCTGACTGGAGATCAGGAGGTTCCCTGCACTTCTGATTTCCAGCTCCACAGCCCATTCTAATGTATCACCTGACCTCTCACTCCACTGCAAGTGGCTAAGGTCTGAATATAGAATATCAACATGTATTCAATATCTTATAATAACCTATAGTAGAAAATAAAAAGAACAAGTATATATATATATATATATATATATATATATATAAATGTGGTGTGTGTGTGTATAACTGAATCACTTTGCTGTAGACCTGAAGTTAATACAGTATTGTAAATTAACTATACTTCAATAGAAAGCTTTTTTTTTTTTTTCATAAAAATGAAAGTCATGTTACCTGCAAACAGAAAAAAAAAAATAGCTAAGTTCTCTCATAACCTTTAGTTCTCTAAATTCAAAGTCCTCATTTGGCATTTATCATCCTGTCCTCAAAATTGCCTTTCCTGTGTTCCCTTCTCAGTTAATGACACTGGTATTCATTCTGTTAGCCACATCAGAAACCTGGGAGCTGCCCTGGGCCACTTCAGTTTTTCACACCCTCATATCCACTTCATCAGCAGATTTGGTTATCTTTATCTCATCCATCTCCACCTCCATGGCTACTACCTGGGCCTTGCACGTTGTTATCATTTCTAATCAGATCTGTTGAAGTTGTCTCTTAAACACCGCCCCATAGCTACTCTTGTCCTGTTCCATTCCTTTCCCCCACACAGCTGTCAGACATTCCTTCTGAAGATGTTTTCATCTCACAGTGAAAGTGCTACCCTGGCCTACAGGACTCAGCATGCTTGGTGTTGACTCGCTCCCAAGCACCGTTTGTGTTCCTTGCTCTCTGTATGTTAGCTATGTGGCCTACTTTCATGTCCTCAGATGTGCTAAGCACCTACTTACCACAGGGCCTTTGCACATGCTATATCCTCAGTCTCGAACAGCCTTGCCTCTTCCGCTTCACCTGCTTAGTGCCTTTCTGTTCTTATATTTTAGTGTTAGTTTCCCTTCTGGGAAGTGCTCTCTGAGTTCCCTAAGTAGATTCTTTCCCCCTTTTATCTCTCATGTTGGAGCATGGGCCTTTCTAATAGGTATCTGTCTCCTACTAGATTATAAGCTCCAGGAGAGCAGAAACTATGCCTGTTTCTGCACCTGATACAAATTGTGCAGTCAGTAAATATTTGAGTGAGTGAAATCTTACTATGAAGTCTTTGTTACTTAATTATAACATGAAGTTCTCCCTTCTCAAATACCCATCACTTCAGTGTGAGTCTTCCCTGCTCTCTCTTTTCTTTCACGTGTATTAGAGTTTTCTTTTAACTAGATAGTAAGTTCTGTAAGGGCACATTGTCTTTGAAGACAAGAAGCATACCTTATGCTTAAAAAAAAAAAAAGGATTCTCCAGAGTGTGCCTAATGATTCTTAGCACAAAGCAGGCTTGAGGAGCCATGACTTGAGTACTGATTTACCTTTGTTTGATATATATGGAGGGCTTCCCTGGTGGCTCAGACAGTACGGAATCTGCCTGCAATGCCAGAGACCTAGGTTCGATCCCTGGGTTGGGAAGACCCCCTGGAGGAGGGCATGGCAGCCCACTCCAGTATTCTTGCCTAGACAATCCCCATGGACAGAGGAACTGGCGGGCTACAGTCCATGGGGTTGCAGAGTCGGACATGACTGAAGTGGTTTAGCACAGAGTGCACCTCTTTTCTTGGCTTTCTTTTCCAGCTGCCCTGGGACCCAGAGCTCATGCGGGGACAGATAAGAGGTGGCAGTAGGGTCACTAATTTGCATTCACTTCTCTGCAGGAGCTTTATGGAACCTGAGAGAGGGCAGGCTTCCAGTCCTCACCTTTCAGGTTGGAGACTGAAACCAGAGAGGAGCCACTCTTGCCTTTCAGAAGGCAGGTGTGCAGTAAATTGGACCAGGTTGCATAACTAATTAGAAGAAAAGCTGTGGCCATAACTTGGGTCCCTTGACTCCAGGCCCATTGTTCTTTGCTGGGTTGTCTTATTTAAATTTAGAGAAGAAAGATTAAGCCCTCATTAATAGGATGAGGCACACATGCTGGCAATCTAAGTTAATTGAGGCAGGGAAAGCCAGGAAGATCCTGGGGGGGACATATGGGTGTGTGGGTGAAACCAGGTGAGGGAGGGCTGGGTTATATATCTGATGAAAACTTTGTTTAGAATTTATTTTTGTTTGGAGCATATATGTTTTATCTTTTTTCCTTTTGCTTTGCCACTTTTTGTTTATAGTTATACATTAAAACATTCCTTTAAAAAGTCTTCTTATTGTTCTTGCCTCCTCTTATGTTTTTTTAAATATATTATACAAGCTCTAAGTTGTGACCCCACAGGGTGTCATTGTTGGCAGTTGTGAGTGGTTGTGTGTGTGTCTGAGTTTATGTTCACATACAAATCTGATTGCTTTTCCTACCAGGCCTTCTGCTCCTTTTCTTTTTCTAGATACCAGATGCCTTTTTCTTCCTTGTGCACCCTTGTGTGAGTGTACGCACACACATACAGACAACCCCCTCCCTCCGTGTGCATAAACAAAGATTGAGCTGAAGTGAAATACTGTGACATATGGTACCTGAAAAACCAGAGTCTCAATAGTAGGGCCATAATCAAGGGTGCAGATGTTTGGCTTTTGATAAATGAAATTTTTTATGTAAAACTTTTAGTACATTAAGTTAAAAGATGGAAAATTAGCTGCATCCAGTAATCAACATTTTTTTTTCAATTGAAAATGAATAAAATGGGGAACTTAAGCAAACAACTTAATTCAGCCCTAAGTGATCTCCTGAATGTGTTTTTTCAAGTACTCATACTTCTTTTTTTTATTTTCTCTTGGGGATTCTTTATCTCTGCCTTTATTATTCAGCTTACATAGATAGTGCATTATGGTGTTTTGAGTTTCACTAACCTTAAAGTATTTGAAAATAGAATTTCAGTAACATACTGCAGTGTTTTCTTTCTCTACTGTCAAATGTCTCTTTGAGTGCAACTTTTTTTTTCTATTCTTTACCCTTTCAGATTTTTCAGTTACTCATTTTCTTCCAGTTTCTAAAACCTCTTTCCTTTCTATATGATTAACTTAGATAGTTTAAATGGACAGTGGGACAGTGGGTTATTTTTTGCAAATGTATTTCATTGGCTGTATTACTGTTACTGCATTTAGTTCTGTTTGTAATTTTTTACTTACTTATACCCTGTTCAGCCCTGCTCTGAGTTTAATGCTTGATAATTTTTCATTCTATCTTGACTGTACATCTCTTGAAAATAAGAGTTAGATCTTGTGGCAAATGATACATAAATACCTATTGATTCATTTTGAGATTGTTTTTAGAAAAGGAGGAGTTGCATTACTTAACTGAAGATGACATATATGGATCAATTATAAATACATGAAACAATCATCAACTGGTAATTGCCATCGATAAAACTATTTTCTATTTTCATCAGAGGCAACTCAAAATGATATTTCCTAATAGTATCTTTACATTAAGAACTAATAAGAATCTTAACTAAAGATTAAAAATAGTAAATGCACATATTTAGTAACTATTATCGGAGAAGGCAATGGCACCCCACTCCAGTACTCTTGCCTGGAAAAATCCCATGGACGGAGGAGCCTGGAAGGCTGCAGTCCATGGGGTCGTTGAGGGTTGGACACAACTGAGTGACTTCACTTTCACTTTTCACTTTCATGCATTGGAGAAGGAAATGGCAACCCACTCCAGTGTTCTTGCCTGGAGAATCCCAGGAATGGGGGAGCCTTGTGGGCTGCCGTCTATGGGGTCGCACAGAGGCGGACACGACTGAAGCGCCTTAGCAGCAGCAGCAAACTGTGGTGGAGGTAATGAAGATAATGGCGACCTCCTTCAAAAGGTCCCATGCATTTACTGCTACACTCAGTGCCCCCAACCTTGCAGTAGGCCACCACCAACCCATGCCTCCACCAGGGACTCCTGGACACTCCTGGGCAAGTCTGGGTCAAGGACACGACTGAAGTGACTTAGCAGCAGTAACTATTATTTTGCAATGCTTTTTGATATTCGATATTATGTAAGTTTAAGTTATACAATATAGTGTTTTATAATTTTCAAAGCTTATAATCCATTTATACTTATTATGAAATATTGGCTATAGTCTCTTTGCTGTACAATATATCCCTGCAGGTTATTTATTTTATACGTAACATTTGTATCTCTTTATCTCCTACCCTTCTCTTGCCCTTCCTCCCCTTAATTCTCCCAACTGGTAACCATTAGTTTTTTCTCTATATCTGGGAGTCTGTTTCTTTTTTATTATATTCACTAGTTTGTTTTATTTTTACATTTGATATTTAAATGATATATAGTATTGGTCTTTTTCTGATTTATTTCATTAAGCATAATACCCTACAAGTCCATCTATGTTGTTGCAAATAGGAAATTCCATTCTTTTTCAAGGCTGAGTCCTATTCCTTGTGTTATATATACTATATCTTCTTTATTCATTCATCTGTTTATGGGTACTTAGCTTGCCTTCATATCTTGGCAATTTTAAATAATGCTGATATGAATATTGGAGTGCATAGGTATCTTTTTGAATTGAGTTTCAGTTCAGTTGCTCAGTCGTATCTGAATCTTTGTGACCCTATGGATTACAGCACGCCAGGCTTCCCTGTCCATCACCAACTCCTGGAGCTTACTCAGCCTCATGTCCATCTAGTTGGTGATGCCATCCAACTATCTCTTTTTTCATTAGGGAGGCTTATTTGGAGGTATTCCACTGAGGACTGGAATTACTGGGTCATGTTATTGTCGTTCAGTTGCTAAGTCGTGTCCAACTCTTTGTGACTCCATGGACAGCAGCATGACAGGCTTCCCTGTCCCTTACTATCTCCTGGAGTTTGCTGAAATTCATGGCCATTGAACTGGTGATGCTGTGCAATCATCTCATCCCCTGCCTCCTCCTTCTTCTTTTGCCTTCTATCTTTTCTAGCATCAAGGTCTTTTCCAATGAGATGGCTCTTCACATCAGGTAGCCAAAGTATTGGAGCTTCAGCATCAGTCCTTCCAATGAATATTCAGAGTTGATTTCATTTAGGAATGACTGGTTTGATCTCCTTGCTGCCCAAGGGACTCTCAAGAATCTTCTCCAGCATCACAGTTTGAAAGCATTGATTCTTCGGTTCTCAGCCTTCTTCATGGTCCAACTCTCATATCCATACATAACTACTGGAAAAACCATAACTTTGACTATACAGACCTTTGTCAGCAAAGCAATGTCATTACTTTTTAATATACTGTCTAGGTTTGTCATAGCTTTCCTTCCAAGAAGCAAGCACCTTCTGATTTCATGGCTATAGTCACTGGGTCATATGGTAATTCTAATTTTTGTATTTTTTTTAATAAACCTCCATAACATTTTCCACAGTGATTGCCCAAGTTTATATTCCTATGAACAGAGTACTAGGGTTAAGGGTTCCTTATTCTCTGCATCTTTGACAACATTTTTTTAAATTTGTGTTCTTTTTGGTAATAGCCATTCTGACATGTGTGGAATGATATCTCTTGTGGTTTTGATTTGCATTTCTCTGATGATTAATGACATTTAGTGTTTTTTCATGAGCTTGTTGGCCAACTTCTTGGAAAAAAATGTATATTCAGATTTTCTGTCCATTTTTTGTTGATTTTTAAATTTTGATTTGTATGAGTTATTTGTATATTTTGGTTATTTGTCTTTTTTGGATAATAGTCATTTGGTAGGTTGTCTTTTTGTTTTGGTGGATTCCTTTTCTGTGCTAAAGCTTTTAAGCTCCATTATATCCCATCTGATAATTTTTGCTTTTATTTGCTTTGCTTTAGGAACAGATCCAAAAAATATTGCTATGATTATGCCAAAGAGTATTGTGTCTATGTTTTCTTCTAGGAGTCTTACGATATCATGTCTTCAGTTTAGTTCAGTCAGTTCAGTCACTCAGTCGTGTCCGACTCTTTGTGACCCCATGAATCGCAGCACGCCAGGCCTCCCTGTCCATCACCAACTCCTGGAGGTCACTCAGACACATGTCCATCGAGTCCGTGATGCCATCCAGCCATCTCATCCTTGGTCGTCCCCTTCTCCTGCCCCCAATCCCTCCCAGCATCAGAGTCTTTTCCAATGAGTCAACTCTTCGCATGAGGTGGCCAAAGTACTGGAGTTTCAGCGTTAGCATCATTCCCTCTAAAGAAATCCCAGGGTTGATCTCCTTCAGAATGGACTGGTTGGATCTCCTTGCAGTCCAAGGGACTCTCAAGAGTCTTCTCCAACACCACAGTTCAAAAGCATCAGTTCTTCGGCGCTCAGCCTTCTTCACAGTCCAACTCTCACATCCATACATGACCACAGGAAAAACCATAGCCTTGACTAGACGGACCTTAGTCGGCAAAGTAATGTCTCTGCTTTTGAATATACTATCTAGGTTGGTCATAACTTTTCTTCCAAGGAGTAAGCGTCTTCTAATTTCATGGCTGCAGTCACCATCTGCAGTGGTTTTGTCTTAGGTTTAGGTATTTAGCATTTTGAGTTTATTTTTGTATATGGTGTGAAACAATATCTAATTTCATTTTTTTACATGTAGCTGTCCAGTTTTCCCAGCACCCACCACTTATCAAAGAGACCATCTTTTCTCCGTTGTACATTCTTGCCTCCTTTGTTGTAGATTGGCTGTTAAGTGTATGGGTTTACTTCTGGGTTCTCTGCTCTGTTCCATTGGTCTAAATATCTGTTTTTGTGTCAATATTATACTGTTTTGAAGATTGTAGCTTTGTAGTCAGAGAGTATGATACTTCCAGGTGTCTTCTCTTTCTCAAAATTGTTTTATTTGGGGTCTTTTGTATTTCCTTATAAATTTTAAAATTATTTCTTTTAGTTCTGTGAAAAAATGTCATTGGTAATTTGATAGGGATTGCACTAAATCTGGAGATTGCTTTGAATAATATGATCATTTTAACAATATTGATTTTTCCATTCCATGAACAAGCTATGTCTTTTCATTTGTGTTGTCTTCAGTTTCTTTTATTGGTGTATTATAGTTTTTCTAGTAAAGGTCTTTTACCTCATTAGGTAGGTTTATTCCTAGATATTTTATTCTTTTGATGTGATTGTAAATGGAATTGTTTTCTTAATCTCTCTTTCTGATAGTTTGTTGTTAGTATAGAGAAATGCAATAGATGTCTGTATATTACTTTAATATTCTGCAACTTTACTGAATTTGTTGATGAGCCCTAGTAGCTTTTTTAAACATATCTTTATTATTTTTAGGTATGGTTCATCTATACCCACTTTCTGAGCTTTCCTTTTTTTTAATCATAAGAGGCTATGAATTTTTTCAGGAGCTTTTTCTGCATCTATTAAGGCAATCATATTATTTTTATTCTTTAATTTGATAATGTGATTTATTACATTGATTTGCAGCTATTAAAAAAAATTCTGCATTCCAGGGATAAATCCCACTTCATCATGGTATATGATCTTTTTAGTGTCTTGTTAGATTTAGCTTGGTAATACTTTCTTGAGGGTTTTTTGCATCTATGTTCATCAGTGATATTGGCCTTTAATTTTCATTTTTTGTTATATCTTCATCTAATTTTGATATCATGGTAATTCTGGCCTCATAGAATGAGTTAGGAAGTATTCCTTCCTCTGCAAATCTTGGAATAGTTTGAGAAGGCTAAGTGTTAATTTTTCTCTAGATGTTTGGTAGAGAAAGGTTCAGTAGTTAAGAGTCAAATGGTTTTGGAGGCTTTAGAAATTCATCCTCCAAGTTTAAAAGTAAAGGGCAATTAGGTATATAGATCTTGATTATTTCCTAGAACCTTCTCTTTTTCTCTTTTTTAATATCAATTAACTATCAATTAGCTGTTTGATACTTTAATAGAAAGGTTCAGTAGTTAAGAGTCAAATGGTTTTGGAGGCTTTAGAAATTCATCCTCCAAGTTTAAAAGTAAAGGGCAATTAGGTATATAGATCTTGATTATTTCCTAGAACCTTCTCTTTTTCTCTTTTTTAATATCAATTAACTATCAATTAGCTGTTTGATACTTTAATGACCCATCTTTTTCTGTTTTAGATTTAAGACAGTAATTATAGCTAATCTTGGCTAGATAACTATTAAGGGTCAAGTGTGGGTCTCATAATTTAAAGGGCTCTGTAATGAATATTGTTAGAAATGTCCTACTTTGCAATTTTACTTTTGTGTATTCAAAGCCACATTTCTAAAAATTGCTGATTTAGAATCTACTTGATAGAAGGGAGTGTTTTTCACTCAGGAAAAGTGCAAAAGGCCAGTAGAATAATTTAGACTATCGTTAAACACCTTTTTTTTCCTCATGTGTAATAGGTCCATTTGCTCAGCCTTTGAGGATGAGGGAAGGAAAGGTGCTTGAGGTCAGGTGGAAGAAAAATTTGTTGAGACATGGGTAATCACTTGCATTCATAAAATGGTCAAATTCCCTATAGTTAAAATACTAAAAATATTCACTGTAATTTTCATTCCTTGTCTAACATGTATGGTATAGCATCCAAATTCTCCCCCAATACTTTTGAGATTTATTCCTGGGATTTTGGAGTACAATAATGTAGCTAGGAGATCCATCCA
>SJYT01049003.1:235935-259240 GCA_006410635.1 Cephalophus harveyi
GGACACGACTGAGCGACTGAACTGAACTGAACTGAACTGAATGTAGCTAGAACTTGTATCAAAACTTTTTTCTGCTGAGCAGTTGTTCTTATGACAAATATGTAGTCCTATCACCACATTTGGAGAAAGCAATGGCACCCCACTCCAATACTCTTGCCTGGAAATTCTCATGGACGGAGGAGCCTGGTAGGCTGCAGTCCATGGGGTCGCTGAGGGTCGGACAGGACTTAACGACTTCACTTTCAGTTTTCACTTTCATGCATTGGAGAAGGAAATGGCAACCCACTCCAGTGTTCTTGCCTGGAGAATCCCAGGGATGGAGGAGCCTGGTGGGCTACTGTCTATGGGGTCGCACAGAGTCAGACACGACTGAAGTGACTTAGCAGCATGACCACATTGGTTATAGTGGTTGGTAAAAGTCACTGTCCCAACCTACTGAAATTTCTCATAATCAAAGAGTTAAAGAGTTACTGTTTAGTACAATAGAGGCCACCAAGGACCTTGCACCTTGCCAGCTCCTGTTGGTGGCTGTTTTGACTGTCTTCAAGTGGTTGATATCACGCCTTAAAAAAGCCTCATACGTCTAGGCAAGAGTGAGTGCAGATGTGCTTGTTTTTAGTTTCTTGTTTTGTCACTAGCATTATGTCCCAAAGGAATGCACATAGGCTGAGTGCATGAAATACTTGTGGAATTCTCAGAGTTTTATGCTGGAGGTGTTTAAGATTGTTAATTATAGGTTTCATATCTGTGAGTGTAAATGCAAATGCACTGTACTTGAATTGCTTTGACTTCAAGATTTGCTTTGATTCCAAGATTGATTAAGGAAAGAGGACATTGGTGGCTTCTGACAAATTTATGTTGCCTTCTGTGTTTTATGCAGTAATCAATTGAATGTTTTAAATCATTGATGAAATGAGGTTGCATGTAAATAAATGTTAAAATGTACCTCTTGTCTTTTTTTATCCTCATCAAATCAGTGATCAATGAGAAAGGTGCTACTCTCTCTATTTTATAGAGGTTAAGTGACTTGACATGTTTCTAAAGCTGAGACCTCAGATCTGCCTCCAGAACCCACATGACATCATTCACACCACTCTGATACTGGGACATCTCACAGTTATCAACACCCTTTCTCCATACAGAGCCCAGCATTTCAGATAAAGTTAGGAAAAGCTTCTAGGTCATGAAACAAAACAAAATGAAGCAAAGACATCGTTAATTATAGAAAAGGGATGCTCTTTTTGATGTGTCATTCATGAAATGAGAGGGGAGTAGGATAATACTTTGAACTCTCTGAATCCAATATAATACTCTGGTGACTGCTAAACCATATTTTCCTGTTATTTAAGTAGGATTCTTAATGCTTCCCTGCCTCATAGAAGATGTTACTGAATATGGAGAAACTATTAAATTAGGAATACTGATGATGTAAATGATCATGATGTAGAATGTGAGTTCATTAAGCTTTGCCAATTGTGCGCAGGCTGTGGCTGTAACATCTGCCCCTTCACTGATGTCAGGGGTGAACTGGACCCTTTGGCAAGCTGACTTGGGTACCTTCTCCCTCTTCACTCTGTGGGCCACCTTTTGAGTTGTATCCTAGGTCTTCTTGGGAAGTTAACCCTATTATTGGTAATTTATTTTGGTATTTTCATGATTAGGCATGAACACTAAAATATGATCTCTTAGATTTTTAGTTTCCAAAAACAATGGAGAAACAAAAGACTAATATACATTTTTCCTGTCTGGAAACATGCTATACTTAAAGAGTGGTGTCCATTTGAGATACCAGATCAAGGACTTTGTCTATCCCTAATGCTGATAAAAGAAAACACAACTTTGAGCTGCATTAGGACAGAGAAAATGACAGAGAATGAATGTCTGTTTATCTTTGCTTTCAGGGAAGAAATTAAACTAATCTCATCAAAGTTATTTAGGAAGTTTCTGACTGTACTCTTTAATCTTTGTTTCAGAAAACAGCAGACTGCATTATTAAAAAGGATTGCATGTGGGAAGAGCATTCAGCGGGTGTCTGTTTTCAAATATGAAATTAAAGAATTTGAAGTTAATTTCAGAGCTGAAGAAACTGCTAGTCAAAACAGAGCAGGCCATTTTGGAAATGTTATTACATTCTTTAAAACATATTTATTCAAAAATTGTATATGTGGGCTGCTATACAAACATCTCTCGGGTATAATCTCAAGTAAGAGTTTCACTGATGCTGAGCTCCAGCTACAAATTGAACAGCAATATTAATTTGGTCTCATTTTTTGAGTTGGTTCATACTCAAATTTTGCCAAAACTGAGAGAAGAGAATTAAGAAACCCTTTTTCATCTTCACTATCAGGAAGTGTGTGTGTGTGTGTGTGCGTGCATGCACACATGAATATATACACATGTACAATATTTCAACCACATATCTAGTCTAGTTCTGTGGTTAGCAGAAATGAGATTCATTAGTTTATGCGCATTAACATTTTATATTCATTATGGCAATCAGTAAAACCACCTTGCAACCTTATATCCTCCAAGGGAGTTTAGCACTTACCGACTGTTGTTATCCATCAGTTTGCCTTGATCCATCTCTGCCGCCCCATCCTTTGCTGGCCTCTCAGTGTTGGAATGCTCCAGAATTCAGCACTTAGACCACTCCTTTTATCTAACTACGGCCATTCCTTAGGTGATTTTATCTATTCCCATAGCTTTAAATGCCATCTATATCCTGAGGTTGTCCACATTTTTTATTTCTAGTCCCAGTAGTTCCCAAGTTTCAGACTTTCGTGTTGATTTTTACTGTATATGTCTCCTTGGATTTCTAAAGCCATCTCAAATCCAGTGTGTCTGAAATAATAGCTGTTGATTCCTGTACATCTTATTCCCCTTCTTTCTCATCTCAGTGAATGGAGTTACCACTTACCCAGTTCCCCAGGCCAAAAAAAAAAAAAAAAAAAAAAAAAACCAACCAGGGATTAGTCTTGAACTTTCTTTCTCATTGTTCACTTCACCTTCAGTCTGTTAGCAGGTTCTGTCAGCTATACTTTCAAGGTTTATCCCACATATATTCCAAAGTAAGCCATAGTAATTCAACTTACATTTTCCTAGATTGAACTGCCTTCATCCTCTCAAAAGATTTGTGTCCTCTCTTAACCTGACAATGGCCAGTATTCCACCTTCTGTATTCACTGGGAACCATGGAAAATATAAGACGGATCTGCCACTGCCTGTCTTCCAAAGGCGTCCTGTCTTACTGAGAATGAAATCTCAAGTCCTTATCCTGGTCTGCAAGGGCGGCCATAGTCCGGGCATCATTGTCTGTCGTTCTTTGCACATTTTCTACCACTTCTGTCCGTACATTATTCACTTTTCTTTAGCTATACTGGCCTCCCTTCTGGCCACCAGCTTTCTATCTCAGGGCTTCTTTTCCCTCTGCCTTCAGTGTGCTTCCCCTAGTTATGGGCAAGGCTTACTCCCTGTCCTCATTCAGACCTCCTTTCCCTGCCCCCAGAGGCCCATGGGGCTTCCTCCCTCATCTCATTTAGAACTCTGTTCTTGACTACTCTAGTTAAAATGGCAACCTGTAATTCTTTATTATTGCTAAATAGTTTATAGCACTTCTCATTACCTGAAGTCATACTGGCCATTTCACTTGTTTGCTCATTGTGTCTCCTAAGAAAGTATGGACGCTCCCTTTGGACATGACACAGTGTGTCTCTGCTGCTGTGTCTCCAGCATGTGATGAATGAATGAATAAATGATGTAATTATGTTAATCTTTCTTCCTTGATATCCTTACCTATTTTCTAATTTTCATCTTGTGGTAATTTAAAATATCTCTTTATATCCTAGCCTTCATTGCTCTGAATACTCAACAGTGTTCTGGTCCCTTTAGATCAGAGGAGCATCTGATTGAAGAGGCAGTAAAAAAGCCTAATGGGTCCAGGCACAGGACTCAGAAAGAAACAGATCTGAGCTTAATGCTGGCTGTCTAATAATGACTTTGTTCGTTTTGGACAATTTCACTTCGTCTGATCTCATTCCTTATTTGTAAACTGGGGGTAATGACATTACGCTCAACTTATTTGTTTGTGGTAAAGAATAAATAAAATCATGTATAGAGAGCCCCTAAGTGAGCTTCCCAGGTGGCACAGCGGTAAAGAATCTGCCTGCTAATGCAGGAGATGCAAGAGACTCCAGTTCTATCCCTGGGTCAGGAAGATCCCTTGGAGTAGGAAATGGCAACCCCCCTCTAGTGTTCTTGCCTGGAAAATTCCATGAACAGAGGAGCCCGGTGGTCTTACAGTCCATGGGGTCACAGACAGTTGAGCATGACTGAGCATGCGCGCACACACACTTATAGCTCGCAGGTTAGAGTTAATGCTCAGGATACTTGCTGTCATTTCTTTGGTATGAAAGGATTGTGTAAACAGATTTTTTGATGATCAAATCATTGATCATCACATAATCACATTTGTCAGTCTTTTTAAGTTTGGTGATCTGGTTGTTATTCTGGTTGGTTCATTTCTTTCTTTTTTTTAGGGTCTGCTTTCTACGATTATGATTTAAATATAGAGGGAAGGAGGGTGGGCAGTTTGCTTCACCATTCCTAATTGAGGAAGGTGGTATTTTGGGGTTCGATAGAGGCACAGTGGGCCTTTTATCATTTACATATGAATAAAGTCAATATTTAAACAAATACAAATGAAGCTGTGTAATAAATGTAGCTTTTTTATTTTCTGTAGTTGATCTCATTTTGCACGTTAACTTCTCTCCACCTGGTACAGGGTTTGGGGAAAAAGAAAGTTGCAAACAAAAAGGCACACCAGCCTCTTTTCATTTAAAAAGGGTGAATGGTAGTCATATTTTGGCCATTTAATTTTTTTTTTTGGCAGGTTAATATCCACCTTTCTGGAGTTTCTCCCCTCTCTTTGTCTTCCTTCCCGGGATTGGGTCCCCACGGCGGGAGAGGCTTGTGAGGCTGGTATCCTGCCTTCAAGCCTTTGTTGGAGTATGATGGGCTCTGGTCCTGGCATCTGGTATGTCTGTAGAGGTGTGACAGGCCTGGTGTGTATTTGGGCAGTGGGGCACTGCTACTAAAATCTTTTTTTTATTTGAGTTTAAATATCTTCCACCAGCCTTATCTGTATGTACAGATCTCTTCAGATTCTTTTGTTCTCTCAGCCCCTGGGGACCCCTGGGGAGTGGGGAGGAAGCCAGGACCTCTCAGCTGCTTAGCCTCACCAGGCCAGACATCCAGAGTCAGCGAGACAGCATGCTAGTTCACCTCAAAGCCTTTGTCATCCATTTCTAAATCACCTTGGAGACACTGTCGTGTTGCTCCCTTGCCATGCTGAGACAAAGGAGCGGGCAGATTTTCCTAAATTATGCTTTGAGGAGCAAAGACCAAGTGGCCCTTATCTGGAGTTTCCTCCTCAGCTTGAAGGGTTCTACATCCTTTCCATGGCCTGAGAGTCACTCCTGGCTGGGAGGATGTTCTTTCCATCTCTTTCTCTAGCTGCTGCTAATGAGGACCAGGGGAAAAAATAATTCCTTCTGCTTCCAATCAGGTACAAGTTTCCCTGGAATCATATCCTCCAGCTCCAGTCCCCTATGAAAAGTGAAAGTGAAAGTGAAGTTGCTCAGTCGTGTCCGACTCTTTGTGACCCTGTGGACTGTAGCCCCACCAGGCTCCTTCGTCCATGGGATTCTCCAGGCAAGAATACTGGAGTGGGTTGCCATTTCCTTCTCCAGGGGATCTTCCCAACCCAGGGATCAAACCTGGGTCTCCCACATTGCAGGCAGATGCTTTAACTTCTGAGCTACCAGGGAAGCCAGTCCCCTATGGCTTATAGTAAAACCCTATGATCTGAATTCAACAGATTTACTTTTCTTATATAAATCGGAGCTTATACTAGAGAAAACTTAGGACTTCTTAGTTTTGCTATAAAACCTTGACTTTGGAGATTGTCACACTGTGGACTCATTAACTTAAGCTTGAGACTCCACGTGTAGCACTGACCATCTTCCTTGAGGTGGAAACCTCCCTCGTCTTCTCAGGAGACACTTGACCTTAAAACCAGGGTGAGAGTGGGAGATAAGGGAAAAGATTTTCAAAGAAATGATCAGTGCCTCTCTTAATGTATTGATAATATCATTGCATGAAAATGTTTTGTAATCTCCTTTTTTCTGCTAGTTCTGTGGGGCCTGATGAGCAACTAGAACTCACCTGTTTATGTTGCTTGTGCTAATTTCATGGTGTCCAGAAAATAAATAAAACAGATCTGGAAAGATGTATATATTTGAAGTGGAGTTGGTGGGCTTTAAAATGACATCTTTTACATGTATGTCTTATTTCAGTTGGTATATTCTCTGGTGGCACAGACTATAAAGAATCTGCCTGCAATGCAGGAGACCCAGGTTCAATCCTGGGGTTGGGAAGATCCCCTGGAGAAGGGAATGGCAACCCACTCCAGTATAATGACATCCCACTTGCCTGGATAATTCCATGGACAGAGGGGCCTGGCAGGCTACAGTGTATGGGATTGTAAAGAGTCAGACACAACTGAGTGACTAATACTTTTCACTTATTTTAAGGACATGTGTTCATTAAATACTTTTTATATTTTACTTTATATAGCATATTTTATATAGAATTTGAACACTTTCCATTCATCAAGCTTTAGTTGCAGAGTATTTAAAATACATGTTATAGTCTACATAAATTGAAACAGCTAAATATTCAGTAGCTGTGTGTGTATTAGTTGCTCAGTTGTGTCCAACTCTTTGTGGTCCTGTGGACTGTAGCCTACCAGGCTCCTCTGTCCATGGAATTCTCCAGGCAAGAATACTGGAGTTGGTAGCCATTCCCTTCTTCAGGAGATCTTCCAAACCCATGGATTGAACTTGGGTCACCAGCATTGCAGGGAGATTCGTTACTGTCTGAGCCATCAGGGAAGCCAGTGAAAGCTAAACCTTTATTCATCAGCATTTATTGAGTGCTGACTATGCAACTGATATTGTGTTATGGTTCTTGGGATATTAAATTGAAAAGACATGGATTTTGGCTTCAAGGAGAACTCAGTTTAGTAAACGGCAAGATAAAAGAGTAAGTACAAGGCAGATTGTTAGCACAGCTATAGATACATGTATAAGAAGACATACAGAGAACAGAGCAAGGAAATGCCATTTCTATTGGGTAGTTTTAGGGCAGGTCAGGAAAGGCTCTCTAGGGAGGTTACCACTGGAATCAGAGGTCGAAGATAAACTTGGCAGAAAGGGAACTGTGCAAGCAAAAGCAAGGAAGTAAATATGGTCAGTTTCAGGGTTTTAAAATAGATTTACATGTTTTAGGCATAGGAATTTTGAGGAATTGGCAAGAAATAAGGATCAGATCACAAATGGCCTCAGATATCTTACAAATGAGTTTGAAATTTATCCTGAAAATGGGGGCTATTGGAAAATCTTAAACATAGGAGGGGTATGGTCTGACTAAGTTCCAGGGAACATTCTCTGGGCATTGCCTTGAGAATTTCCTCTGGGAGAATGAGCCTTCTGGGAAAGCATGTTGGAAGTGGCAAAAGATGACATAGGAAAGGGGAGAAAGGCGGTGTTGCGAAGCCTGCAGTAATGGCAGTGACAGCTTAGGAGGTTAGGGCTGTGGGAAATGAGAGGGAAAATGTGGAAAGACTCCAGAGGTTTTGGTTTGTGTGATTGGACAGTTGGTGGTGTTACCAAACAACTGGAAAGTCAGCAAGAAGAGCTTTCTAAACTATCATCTATGCAGCTGGCATTTATTGAGCACTTGTTGTGTGCCTTGCTTTTGGTGTTCCTTACTCTTAAGTCTGCTAACAGTCCTATGACATAAGAACCATTACTATCCCCCATTTTACATACCAGGAACCAGAATTCCAAGGGATTTGCTACCTTGGCCCAAGTCACATAACTAGAGGTGTCAGATATAAGATTTGAAGCCAGTATTATTGACTTCATGATCTGCTTAAAAATATTTTAAATTTGTATATTTATTGTTTAAGGGCTTCTCTGGTGGCTCAAATGGTAAAAAGAATCTGCCTACAATGCAAAAGACCTAGGTTCAGTCCTTGGGTCGGGAAGATCCCCTGGAGGAGGGCATGGCAACCCACTCAAGTACTCTTACCTGGAGAATCCCCTGGACAGAGGAGCCTGGCAGGCTACAGTCCATGGGGTCACAAAGAGTCGGACACGACTGAGCGACTAACACTTAACACAGCACACAGTTACTTGCTGTTTAGTATTGCTCTGTTTTAAAGGAAATGAGCATTCATTATATAAAAGAGAAAATATCTAAAAACAGGAGCAGGAAAAATGGTCATTCAGGGTCTTGTTACACAAAAAGCCAAATCTTGGCTTCATTGTTGTGGGTGAACTTTCAAGTAGGGTGAGGGGAGCTTGAGATGTCTCCAGGGTACACAGCTGGGAATATTATCCAGGTGCTTGACTATATGAGTCTGAGTGTCAGACTCATAATCAGAGCCAGAAAAACATTTGGAAATCATCAGTAGATAGGTTTGGAAACCATAAAAATCATCGGGGTCCATGTGACTGTATGGACCCTGACCTTCTATTGAAGAAAACAAAGATTTTAGATTGTGTCTGAAGAAATGAAAGGATCAATTGTATAAGCAGATTTATATCTCATATTTAATTCTCACAAGAAAGATTTCTCAGCGATTCTGGAGATTTCTAGTGTTTTCTCATATTAGTCTGTTGCTAATTTGTCAGTGTCTCCTGCCTCTCCAATAATGGAACCTAAATTCTTCTAGCAGGCTAATTGAACTATAAAAATGACACGTGGAGGCACCTAAGTCTGTGGAAGCATGAATTTGTCAAGAAAAAGGATTTAAAGACAAGTGTCTTTAAAGAATACCTTGCGTTCTTACGTTATCACTTCCTTTTTCATCCAGATGATTTCTATGTTCTTAGGAAAATATCAGTATTCATCATTGTTAAGTTGCAGGAAAAAATGCTGCACCAGATTTTTTATGGATGTCAAAAGCTACACAGGAAGTAAAGAATACCACATGGTAGGTCCTATCAGTGTGAAACAGTTTGTGTTCCTTGTACCTTGTCCAAAAATAATTGACTCATTAATCTCAACTATATCAATCTGGCCCCATTGTGAGGGTCAAAGATAGGTTAATTCTAATAAGTGGATGAATACCAGTTCATAAACAGATATGCGTTTAACAGATATTATCTTAGCAAGAAAGCAATAATTAGAACAATTACTTAGTGAGGTGATTTCAGGGGAAAAAAAAGTCATAAATACAGCTCCTGTTTTCTCCCTCTGGATTATCAGGAAAATAAAAAGTAAGCTATGTTCCTAAAATTGGCATTTGAAAGAGGAATTCAGAGTAAATTATTTTCTCTTTGGGAAAACATTTTTAAAAAATAATAGGCCAAATGTTTTCACTAAGGGAGCAATAATTTCACTCAAATCTTCATACAGTGAAGATAGAATGGGGATTTGACGTCAGATTACTTTGGTTTTGATCCCATAACTTCACTACTTGACTTTGGGTAAGTAATTTAAGTTTTACAGGTCTCTGTTTCTTTCTCCATGAAGTGGGGTGATATTTCACAAACTTGTTTTAGGGATTGTACAAGAAAACATGTGAAAGCTTCAAACACAAGCCTTCATGTACTGAAGTTATTCAGTCAGTGTTCTTTATTTCCCCTGAATGATAAACTCTAATCAAATCTTTGACTGGTCTCCCTTTCCAAAAAAATACCTGTTGTAATTTTGAAGATGAGCAAAATAACTGTTCTGCTGCTGCTGCTGCTGCTGCTAATTCGCTTCAGTCGTGTCCGACTCTGTGCGACCCCATAGACGGCAGCCCACCAGGCTCTGCCATCCCTGGGATTCTCCAGGCAAGAACACTGGAGTGGGCTGCCATTTCCTTCTCCAATGCATGAAAGTGAAAAGTGAAAGTGAAGTCGCTCAGTCGTGTCCGACTCTTAGCGACCCCATGGACTGCAGCCTACCAGGCTCCTCTGTCCATGGATTCTCCAGGCAAGAGTACTGGAGTGGGGTGCCATTGCCTTCTCCAACTGTTCACTCATACCAAATGGTTTTTCTTTTTGCTTTACTTTGATTCCTACTAAGATCTTGCTTTCTTTTTTTTCATATATCTTAACAGATTTAAAAGCATTGTTTATACTTATATTGTCAAGAGTAATCATTCATTTTGAAGTAAGGCAATGCCCCATTGTTTTTATTGGTGCCTGTTAGGGGAAAGTTAGAATTTTATCAAGTCTACTTAAATCTTACATTTCTTACATTTCCCAAGAGGAATTCTAGCTTCGTCTGAAGTTCTCTCTAATGATACTCATGTTAACTCATGGAATCTTATTCGTGAAAGTCCTGTTGTTCTTTTCTCCTGCATGGTAACCGTAAAAATGGAAAAAAAAAATATTAAGAATTGACTATCTGCCATGCACTCTCTTATGGGTGACTTTTGCTAGATAAGACATAATTATTGTGATACTCTAATAGAAGAGGCAGATATATGAAGACCCAGTGGCAATCAGTGGTATGACAGAGTCATGCCCTCCATTACTGTAAGTATCTAAAGATGATCCATGTGAGTAACGTATCCCCTGGTTTGAAGATGAAAGGTACATAATGTTGAAAGTGAAAGTCACTCAGTCATGTCCAACTCTTTGCGACTCCATGAACTGTAGCTTGCCAGGCTCCTTTGTTCATGGAATTCTCCAGGCAAGAATACTGAAGTGGGTAGCCACTCTCTTCTCCTGGGGATCTTCCCAACCCAAGGATCAAACCCAGGTCTCCTGCATTGCAAGCAGATTCTTTACTGTTTGAGCCACTGTAAAACTTTGTGTCTGTATTGGACAGGTGAGGAAGTATCCAATATAAGGCCCCCTGATGGCTCTGCGGTGGCTGCTTATCTGTTGTATTGTCCTGTAGTTGGCTGGTTCTGGGATGGTCCCTGTTCTTATAGGAGCACAGGAGTCCCTTCTGAGCTCTGGTTTACTCTACCTGCATGATGGCAATGCTTAAAGTACCAGTAGTAATGAGGATCATCCATGGTGGGCTGCAGACTCTCTGAGAAGCCCGAAGCCTCCCTGGGATGAGAGCACAGTGCTCCCTAAACCATGTAGCTAGAGTTTCAGGACTTTCATCTGTTTTCTTTTTTAGGATTTCTATATATGATTTTGTTTCTGAGAAAGTTGTATTAGGGTCCAGTCAGGTGAACAAAAGCCATTCTAGGTATTTCCAGCAGAATTTAACATAGGAGGTTGGTAACATAGGTGATGGAAGAGCAGAGAAGCCAAACAATGAACAGTGTGGCTACTAGGAAGTCACAGCTAGAAGCTACTACCATTCTTGAGTCTGGAGAAACAAGGGGAGGGAGAGGTGTTGCTGAAGCCCAGGAGTTAGGGCCACTTGATGGAGGCTGGGTTTGTGGTCAGCCCACCTATTGGATGCTGAATCTCCAGAGGGTGGAATTTTTCAGCAGGAACTGGAACCAGGGAGAAGAGGCCCCCTCAAACAGNCACAGCTAGAAGCTACTACCATTCTTGAGTCTGGAGAAACAAGGGGAGGGAGAGGTGTTGCTGAAGCCCAGGAGTTAGGGCCGCTTCATGGAGGCTGGGTTTGTGGTCAGCCCACCTATTGGATGCTGAATCTCCAGAGGGTGGAATTTTTCAGCAGGAACTGGAACCAGGGAGGAGAGGCCCCCTCCCACAGAGAGACAGGGAAAGAGTACCCTGGCTTCTTTCCTCCTGTTCTCTAATCACTTCTTGTTGGAACCTAGTAAGGGAACTGAGAACTTGAGAAAGATAGCTTGTTAGAGTAGAGTCAAGGTTGAATCTGAGTGCGGACAGGTGATGAGCTCTGAGACCAGCATGGAGGGGGGACCCTTCTCTAGGCAACAACTAGCTGAAGGAAGGGTGGTCAACAGGCATTGCAAGTGTCAGCTCCTTCAGTTTGTCCCAGCTACAGAGAACCAGGTGGCCCGGGGGCACACCCGACTCGGGCAGCCCACAACTGCTGCCCGAACGAGACAGTGTGGAAAGGTCCAGTCCTCCAGGTTGGAGGGGCATGAACCTAAGAGCAGTGTTCTCTTCAAAACTCCAAGATGGGTTGGAGACTTGTGGAGTCTGAAGGTCGATTTGACTTCTCCTTAGGCCCAGTTCTGCTTCGCCCTTCTTCCTTTCACAGATGTTGATACCTCATAAATGTCTTGTACCTCAGACTCCAACTCAGCATCTGCTTCTAGGTAGCTTGAACTTGGAATCAGACATACTAGCAGCTCAAACCTTAGACAGGATCCAGGACAGAGGGAGAAATGTACAGGTCTTGGATCTGAGAGGGGAAACCAGATCATAATTCTCTGTACAGGTAAGAGGTGTGCCAGAAAAGGGCAAATCCTTTGAATGCTGAGACCTTGGACCCATTGTTATGGAGGAGGAGAAAGGAGGGGGGGGGGGATTGGAACAGGTAGATGGCTGTGTATGGGAGATTCTGGAAAAGATGAAGAACTCAGTTGAAGGTATAATAATGAGAGTTCTCATGCTTAGTGGAAGAGGTAGTGTGAGAATTTAGGACCAGTCCTGGGTCCTAAACTCTGCTCCAGGGGAGGACTAGAAGCTGTGATAATAGAAAGAGGTTTTTCTTTTAAACCTAGCAGCATCTGGGGGAACATATTTCACAGTATGCCAGAAAGAGGCGTGTGGATTCTAAATAAGCTTTCTAACAAGATTTTGCATACCGGCTCATTTTTTTTTTCTTGCCCCATAAAAACCCTTAATCACAGTAGCATAATTGAACCAGGTAGAAAAAGCCATTGTTTAAATACAAATTATTATTATTTTTTAATTTTCTGGGATTTCACTTTAGAAAATAAGAAAATCAGAAAGGCACAATTATAAGCCATTCCATAATGGAATGGTGTGCTAACCTATAATGAACTTTGGTATAGGAAAGGAGTTGTGTGATAGTACAGAAAGGCAAGGTGTGCTTTTTCTGTTTCTTCCAGAGTAGATTTAGGTAGTCTGTGAGCATGAATTTATCAGGCTCCTAAAGAAGATATCTATGCTAAAAATGCAAGTAATATTTTATAGCTCTGTTGAGGAAGAGAGGTATCATCAAAAATTATTCCTGAACATTTGGGAGCTTAAATGGAAGGTTCCTACTGATTTCTTGGGATATTATACAACCTGAGGATGTGTTGTATACATAGAAGGTGTATTAGGGCCATTGTCATTACTGGCCATGGTGGGTGACCCGAGGAGAGAACTCTGGTGAGTGCAAGAGGTGGTCAGACATCTTTCTGTGACTGTCCCTCATCTTGGCCCTAGGGAACACTCATTAGATTTCTAAAACCAATTAAAGATACTATATTTTTATCCATAGTGGATACTTATCACCAGGGGTCAAAGCAAGACAGGAAAGCCTTCCTGATAAAATGAAGCCCCAGTTGCCATGGCTAGCCATATCCACAGCAGTCTGGGCTTGAGGGGGGTGGGCTTCCCAAGCCATTGTCTTTTCTGATAGAGATCTAAATACAGTGGCCAGGGAGATGCCAGGTACTGAGACAAATCTTTGAAAGACAATCTTAGGATTCTCTTTTATGCTTAGTGTTGTGTGGGAAGGGAGCCATAACTAGGCAATGCAATCATTTTGTTCATTAAAGAAATGAAAACACTTTTTGCTGTGGTAATTTTATAATAAACTTTATATATTGCAAGGAGCAGGAGCAACACCCTAGTACCTGACTGATTTTCTTTAGTTATGAAGCTGATGTTAAATAATCAACATGAGAATTGTTTATAGATGCTCGTGTTTTATTAAAAAACACTTCGTGATTCCATTTTAACCTTACTTAGTAATTCATCCAGAGTACAAGCTACAAAGACATCATCATAATTATACATTGAAAATTGCCCTACTAGGATATAACTTTTTTACTCCTATGATGTAGAATTCAGTAAGAATATGACCCACACTTGGTATTTGGAAAAGAAAATCATGCATTGAAGCCTGGGTTTTATGATACACAAATTTCCATATTAACTTTAGCACAGCATTAGAATTTATTAGCAACTCTCTTTCCCAGTACTCTATTGATGTGCAATAAATATCAATAATAAAAATAATGGTGAAAAGTTGAGATTTCAATTTTTATATGAAAATGAATCCTACTGGATCCATACGTAACTATATAGGTTATTTAGAGTTTATGTAAAGCTTACTTCTGCCCACAGGAGACATATTTGAAAGTTTCTGTCTGATACAATTCTCCTGTGTGCATCTGCCTTCCTTTCCCTGACTTTTATTGCTGAATTAAATGTTGGAAGGAAGATGTATTATGAATACATAGTTAGTGTGGGTGGAAATAAATGAAATCATTTTGATTGGGAATAAACCTTTCGGCAAGGAAGCCTGCTACCCTATTTTAAAAAGAGACTCTAAGCCTGGCTAAGGTGCCACCATGCTAATAAACTCAGGGAGAATAAGCCTAGAATGAGAGAGTCCTTCTGGAAACTGAGAGTGGATCTTCCATGACAGAAACGAATGTGCATTGAGGCTTGATTGATTTTAGCTCCATCTAGAACTCTCTGCAAAGCAGTCTTTGGAGTCACCAAGTCTCCTTCTGTTGAGTGGCACTGCAGGCTGAGAGGGGCAAGGATATTCTGGGAGGCGTGGGATGCTTTGTTTCCTAGAACAAATGGGATAGGTGTTCCTGGGAGGGGTAGTATGCCTTTCAGAGAAAGTCTTGTTGGCCAGTTTGGAATAAAGTTAATTTATTTCTGGATTTAGTATTAACTTGGAATTGGTAACCTGTGTGGTTTTCTATGTATAGTATATTAATATTCCTTTAAGAGATTTCTCTGTGGTAGGCCTGAGTAAGAGATGTGTGATGTGATTATCAGCTGATTCTCAAGAGGGGCTCAGAGTCCTTGAACTTAATAGGGTCTCTCTGTCAGTGCCCATATAAGGCCCGACCTAAGTTGCATCCTTCAAAACCGTGTCAAAGTCACCTCCCTAGTGGTCCTGTGATTAAGACCTTCCAAGGCTGTGGGTGCGGGTTCAATCAATGGTCAAGATCCCACATGTCTTGTGGGAAAAATCCAGAACATAAACAACAGAAGCAATATTGTAGCAAATTCAATAAAGACTTTAAAAATGGTCCATAAAAAAAAAAAGAAAGAAAAATCTTAAAAAAAAAGAGAGAAACATGTCAAAGGGCAGGCCAGCAGATCTTTGGCTTTGAGATTCTTGTCTATGACTTTGATTTTTACTTGATGCTGGCAGGTTCTTTTTCCACTCCAGGCTTTTATTTAGTTTGGATGAACACATTAGAAGCAAAACATGTGGAATTCTAATGCCACAGAGCCCATCTCCACTCTAGTTGTTTCTTCTTACAGAAAGGCATTTGCTAAGGCTGCCATGTGCGTTTGAAAGTTCTCATGACTGGGTTATCGATCATGGGAAAGTACAGAGACCATTATTTGTGGCATCAACGATGTAAGGAATCTCAGAGGTCTTCTAATCCAGGCTGCCACCAATGTATGAATTCCTTGCACAGCCTGCCTCTGGCTAGAGTGGTCAGGGCACCACAAGTAACACTTGAGATTTGGAAACTGCGATCTCCTATGATGTGACCCAGGGCTTCTAGACTGTAACCTGTAGCCCCATCACCTGGAAGTCTTGTGAAGCACAGACTCCTGGAGCCACTCCTGTGGCTTTTGATTCAGTAGGCCTGGGATGAGGCCCTCAAATATGCATTTCTAACAAGTCCCTGAGTGCTGCTGGTATGGAGATGATACTTTGAGAACCAAAAATATAACTTACAGTTTTGGATGGTTCCTGAGATTTGAAAATGAACAAAAAAGAACATACAATAAAAAGACATATGCTAAATTAGGTATACAATATAAATTATAATAACTTTTTCAAGTATGCTTCTCATTTGACAATCTTATTTTTAGATTTTATTATGCTCCTCTGAATGTATTTGTTGAGAGCAAGGAAGACTTAAGACCTAAGCATTTATCAGATCCTTTTTATTCATTTTTTTGCCAACAAGCAAGTCTGCCAATCATTTGGAGAAAGCTGTAGGGGTATTAGTTATGCAAAGTTTTGTTGAGAATGAAATGTTCTTATTCTCTTGAAAGTTTGTTCAGAGATATACTGGATTGAACAGGATTTTCAGTGGTTTCAAAATTCATAATTAATTTCTTACTCTGTGATCACAAATTCCCAGTTTCTTTTCCTCTTGTCCTTTGTCTTCTGGTTTTAGTGAATAATAACATTGACAACAACAGCAACAAAATAGCAACTGCTATTTATTGAGTGACTGAGTGCTTTTTATTCCTAGCACTTGAATGTATGGGGCATCTGAGTCTTCCAATACTTTTGTAAGTTAAATTTTTAAATTTCTGTTTTCCAGGTGAGGAGACTGATACTAAGAAATGTCACAAGACTTTATTTAGAAATGTATGCAATTTGATATGTTAGGTTGCAAAGACTAGCATTTTCTTTATTACAAAACACGTTTTCCACAAATAATATATTTAGTTTCTGAAACACTTTATCTTTGTTTATGTCAGTATTGTTTGAGTGGAGTTTAATATACTCACATATTGAGTGATGTGCTGCTATGTATTTTATATACGTAAGTTAATTTATTTCTCACTATACCCTGCAAATGAAGTAATGCTAACCTCTAAGTAAAAGTTTAACTTACAGAAGTATTGGGAGACTCAGATGCTCCATACATTAAAGTGCTCGGAATAGAAAGCACTGCCATTCAATACATAGTAGTTATATTTTGTTGTTGTTGTTTTCATCAGAGTATTATTTGCTAAAACCAGAGGAGGGAGGTCAAGAGGAAGTAATGTTAACCAAATGAAGTAAAGACGGAGGAGCCTGGTAGGCTGCAGTCCATGGGGTCGCGAAGAGTCGGACACGACTGAACAACTTCACTTTCACTTTTCACTTTTATGCATTGGAGAAGGAAATGGCAACCCACTCCAGTATTCTTGCCTAGAGAATCCCAGGGATGGGGAGCCTGGTGGGCTGCCGTCTATGGGGTGGCACAGAGTTGGACACGACTGAAGTGACTTAGCAGCAGCAGTAGCAACCTAATTTTGAGAATGAGAATTTTTAAGCTTTGAGAAAGAGCAAGAGTCCTACCTAAATAATTTGCAGAGCAGTGTTTGAACATAAGTCTTTCTGGCCCCTAAATCCTTTCGAGAGATACCACAGTCTTTCCTTAAGCCTTGAAATGGTCTTCCTTGAAAGGTTATTAAAGTTGATGACTGTTGCAGTGAGTTCCCCTCACTATAGTCAGTCTTACCCATGGGCAGAATAGGAAATTTTGCTGGAGAGATTTGTGGATTATAGAGAAGTCCAGTCTCCACCCTGCCTCTCTGGGAAACCATGCCGGGGCTGTTGTTTCTCCATTAGTGTTTCATAAGTGTAAATGCAGCCTTGTTCTCTCTGGTCATCTGTTGCGGGCATGTCCACCCTTGGGAGGGCTGCTGCCACTAAAACACCCTTCCAGCTTGCATTTTACTCTC
Source organism: Cephalophus harveyi (assembly GCA_006410635.1). Lineage (NCBI taxonomy): Eukaryota > Metazoa > Chordata > Mammalia > Artiodactyla > Bovidae > Cephalophus > Cephalophus harveyi. Next base: position 253,521 of record SJYT01049003.1, read on the forward strand.
TCCTGAATTAAGCTGAATGGGCTTCAGGAAAAAAATGTTCAGATATTTTTTGTTACAGAATATGAGAGAAATACAGGAAAATAAAGCAAAAAATATAATGTGTGTATATAACACCCAGCTTTATCAAGTCTTAGTAATTTTTCATACTTGCTTCAGAAGATTTTCTAATACTCTTTTTTTTTTTAACTTGGAAGTTTCTTATTTTGTTTCAAACCCATTCTTCTTTACCCCTCTGCTGAGTAAGCACTAGGCTTTATTTGGTGTTTATAATTCTGATATGTATTTTTGTTCTATTGCTGTGTATATATGCATTTATAAAAATATGTTGTACTGTTTGATGTTTTTAAACTTTACATGAATGGTTTTTTGCTTCATACATGATTCAGCAACTTGATTTTTCACTTAACCTTATGTATTTGGAGATTTATCTATGTTGATAAATGTAATTTTAGTTAATCAATTTTCATGACTCTTTAATGCTGTATTGTATGCCACTAAAGGTGATTTATACATTCTCTTACAGCCATTTAGATTGATTCCATATTTTGCTACTAAAAACAATGATGCAGTAAGGATTGCTTTTTTTAATATACAAAAAAATTGTATATTTTTCTCTTTGAGTACCTTCAATAGATTTCTGTAGTATGCTAAAGGAAGGTAAGGCAAGTAATTTAAGATAGCTAGAGGTGGAACTGCAGGCATAAATGGATGATGCATCTTTGAATTTCCCAGATAATGTTACTTTTCCAAAAGGATTGTACCAGTGGACACTATCACTAGCTGTGTGTGAGTTCTTTATTACAAGACTATAATATCAGATACATTTTTTTCAGTATGGAAAATATAAAATGATGTGTTAATGTGGTCTTAATTTTCATTTTCATAACTAGTGTTGCTGAACATTTCTTCATATGTTGTTTGGCAACGGGAAAAGGAGGATACCTGGGTTCGATCCCTGGGTTGGGAAAAGCCTCTGCAGAAGGGAATGGCAACCCACTCCAGTATTCTTGCCTGAAGAATCCCATGGGCAGAGAAGCCTGGTGGGCTAGAGTTCATAGGGTTGCACAGAGTCGGACAAGACTGAGCAACTGAGTATGCACACATGCAAAAGATGGTTTTACCTCTTTTGAACCAGGAGGAAGAATTATTTTATAGTTAACTGTTTTAAATTCACTAATGCACTGGCATCAATATTTTGTGTTCATTATTACTTATATCCTACATATCAAGTTTATTTTCACTTTTCTTCTTTCTAAAGTGTATTCTTTAATAGTTTAAATTTTTTCTAGTATTTGTATGTCTAAAACTATATTGATTCAGGGTGATAATTTATTTGGTTATAAAGCTAGATATTTAAATTGATTTTTCCTCAAACATTTAAACAATGGTTTAGACAAGATGGTTCTTTAGAACCATAGGGAACTATGAATTTTAAAAGTAAATGATTTCTTAGTAACAAATATAATGTAAAATAAAATATTTTGAAGCTGAAAAGTCATCTGAAGACACGAAAGATAAATATGCTTGTAATCTAATAAAGTTGTAGGAATTATAGTATCTCAAAATAATAGCTTATGATAAATGTAGGCTTATTTTAATTCATTTTTTTACATAATTTCAAGTACTCAGTATATAACAATTGATATAGCTATGTAAATGAGTCTTTATCCTAATAGAAATTATTTCAAATCATAATATAACAAATAATGAGAAAGAAGTTTTATAATAGGTCTTTTTTGAAAGAATTTTGCTTACCAGCACTAGATAGAATTGGCTTTAATTCTCATTTTGAGTATCTATAGTTTTACCAGTTTTAAGTAGTCATTGCAAATGGATATTTCTAATTACATTTACTTTCAAAACAGGTAGCAAAACTTTGTAACTTAGTGCTAGTGAAGAGGAAATTCAAGCTACTCTCAATGCCACGATCTGTGTTTCTTTCCTCTACAACTGCCAGATGGAAGATAGAATAATTACATCATCTAGACATTCTGACCACATGGGATTAGGCAATGGGATATTTAGAATCATCCAAAAATTTACTATCATATCATCATACATTATATTACTGTGCTTTATCATATATTATGGATGATACATATCATTATTTACATGAAAATGATATAGAGATAGGGAGGAATGGAACTCCCAAATAATAACTTTCTGGTGTCTTATAAAGTGCCTTATTATTATTGGAAACTGCTATAAAGGGCTAAATACTATTTGTTTAATTTGTGATTAAATTAAATTGTGATGCACAGTGATTCTGTTAAAAAGCAAATTAAACCATGTACTTCTTCTGCTCAAAATCCTCCCATGGCTCCCATCCCCCTCAAGTAAAAGCTGAAGTCGTTGCTACAGTCCATAAGACCCTACATCATCTCCCTCTGCCCTGTTCCTTCTCTAACCTCAGGCCCTACCACTCTCCTCTCTTTTATTTCACTCTGGCCACAATAGGCTCCTTGCTGCCATGAACCTCACGGGCTCCTGCCCCAGGTCCTTTGCACCTGCCATTCCCATCCGTCAGCCTGGAATGCTTTTCGCCCAGGTACCTGCATGGCTAACTCCTTTAGGTCATCTTTTCAGTAAGGACTTCCTGTCCACCCTACCAAAAATCTCCTTCCCCTAGGTCACCCGCACTGTCACCAACACATCAGACTCCCATTACATTCTTTGTTTGGTCTTCTTAGCACTTATTCTATTACTGTTTTTCTAGCAAAGTAGGGTACTGCTGCTGCTGCTATGTCACTTCAGTCGTGTCTGACTCTGTGTGACCCCACAGACACCAGGCTCCCCTGTCGCTGGGATTCTCCAGGCAAGAACACTGGAGTGGGTTGCCATTTCCATCTCCAATGCATGAAAGTGAAAAGTGAAAGTGAAGTCGTTCAGTCGTGTCTGACCCTCAGCGATCCCATAGCCTTCCAGGCTCCTCCGTCCATCGAATTTTCCTGACAAGAGTACTGGAGTGGGGTGCCATTGCTTTCTCCAAAAGTAGGGTATTAGCTCCTACTAATTTTTGTCTTTTGTATGCATTCCTACATCTGCTATTCCTAGAATAATGCCTGGCACATAGTAAGCACTTAATACATATCTGTTGGATGACTACATCCTCCTTGTTCATACTAGTGAGACATTCTGTTAGACCCTGGGGTTATAGACTTAACTAAAACATGGATCCTGGCCTCACAGACCTCACGACTGCTGGGAACTTCATACATGCTACTGTGTTTTGGCTTTAGAAAAGGCAGAGGAACCAGAGATCAAATTGCCAACATCCGCTGGATCATGGAAAAAGCAAGAGAGTTCCAGAAAAACATCTACTTCTGCTTTATTGACTATGCCAAAGCCTTTGACTGTGTGGATCACAATAAACTGTGGAAAATTCTGAAAGAGATGGGAATACCAGACCACCTAACCTGCCTCTTGAGAAATCTGTATGCAGGTCAGGAAGCAACAGTTAGAGATGTGTATAAGAGACAGGTATCTTAAGATGCTTTAAGCTTTGTTCCTCTCGCGGTTGGGGGCTGTAAGCAATTCACAAGCTGTAAGAGGTCATGTAGATCACTTGGAAATCAGCTCACTTTGATTGGGCTCAGCTGGGTTGGGCTGTTTTGCACGTGTCTCTCATCTTGACGTGTCGAGCCAGAGAGAGATGCTCTTCTCATGATGGTTTGTAGAGGTACAAGAAGGCAAAGTAAAACATTCAAAATTTCTTAAGACTTAATCTTGCCTCATTTCTAGTGCTTTGTCATGGACAAAGTAATCTTTGTTGCCTGAGCCCAAAGTCAAGGGATGTGGAGATATAGTTTGCTTTTATGGGAGGAATTCCCTTAAAATAGAGACTTCAGTCTTTCTGCAAGGAACTAACTTCAGTCAACAACCAGAATAGGTTTCAAGTGGATTTCCCCAGGGCCTCCAGAAAGGAACTCAGCCCTGATGGCACCTTGTTTTTGGTCCTGTGAGCTCTGAAGCAGAGGAGCCAGGTGAGCCAAGCTGTGCCTAGATTTATGAACCAAAGAACTGAGATGATGATAGGTGTTTTTCTTAAGCTGCTGAATGTGTGTTAATTTGTTATATCAATCATATAAAACAAATCTAATCTCCATGCTTTCAATTGTATTCTTTCTATAATAATTTAACATCTTTTAATGTAATATATGTTTTTCTTTATTTCCTCTTTTTACTAGAAGTCATTTTTATTTTATAAGTGAAAGAATGTCCTGGATAACTTTTTATACTTATACACAAAATTCTGGAGTTAATTCAGGTTCTATTTGTTGAGATACTGTCTTGTCTTCTTACCATTAAATTTCTTCATTATTTTTGAAATTTTCGTTATAAAACTTTGTAGGTAATTTAAAATTTTTGGAAATTGTTTCAACAGAACAGCTAAAAGAAGTGTAGAGGAATGCTTATGTCTTCTTCAGTTTCCCTAAATATGTTAATATTTTGCTGTATTTCTCCCATCCCCCCACCATCTCTCTCTGTGTGTATATACATATATATATACACACACACAAGCCAAGTGAAACAGTTGGCTTAAAACTCAACATTCAGAAAATGAAGATCATGGCATCTGGTCCCATCACTTCATGGCAAATAGATAGGGAAACAATGGAAACAGCAAGAGACTTTACTTTGGGGGGCTCCAAAATCACTGCAGATAGTGACTGCAGCCATGAAATTAAAAGACAGTTGGTCCTTGGAAGAAAAGCTATGACCAACCTAGACATCATATTAAAAAGCAGAGATATTACTTTGCCAACAAAGGTCCGTCTAGTCAAAGTTATGCTTTTTCCAGGAGTCATGTATGGATGTGAGAGTTGGACTATAAAGAAAGCTGAAAGCCAAAGAATTGATGCTTTTGAACTATAGTGTTGGAGAAGACTGTTGAGAGTCCCTTGGACTGCAAGGAGATCCAACCAGTCCATCCCAAAAGAAATCAGTCCTGAATATTCATTGGAAAGACTGATGCTGAAGCTGAAACTCCAATACTTTGGCCACCTGATGTGAAGAACTGACCCATTAGAAAAGACCCTGATGCTGGGAAAGATTGAGGGCAGGAGGAGAAGGGGACAACAGAGGATGAGATGGTTTGGACAACATCACTGACTTGATGGACAAGAGTTTGAGTAAGCTCCGAGAGTTGGTGATGGACAGGGAAGGCTGGTGTGCTGCAGTCCATGGAGTTGCAAATGATTGAGCGACTGAAATGAACTGAACTGAACTGATATGCATGCACACGTGGTCTTTTTCTGACATGATGCACATCATCCCTAAATACCCTGTGTGTGCCTTCCAGAAAAGAGGTCATTATCATATATGACCACCGTACACCACTTCTAACAGGGAATGCACACTTATTTATTCATTCATCTGTTGATGGACATTTAGGTTGCTTTCTGCGTCTTGGCTATTGTCAACAGTGCTTCAGTGAACACTGAGGTGCATGTGTCCTTTTGAACCATGGTTTTCTCTCGATATCTGTCTCAGTTCAGTTCAGTTCAGTCGCTCAGTTGTGTCCGACTTTTTGAGACCCCATGAATCGCAGCACGCCAGGCCTCCCTGTTCATCACCAACTCCCGGAGTTCACTCAGACTCACATCCATTGAGTCCGTGATGCCATCCAGCCATCTCATCCTCGGTTGTCCCCTGCTCCTCCTGCCCCCAATCCCTCCCAGCATCAGAGTCTTTTCCAATGAGTCAACTCTTCGCATGAC
>SJYT01049003.1:262803-304721 GCA_006410635.1 Cephalophus harveyi
AAAAAAAAAAAAAAACCTCAGGCTGGTGTCCCATAATATCTTCCCGTAGTGTGCTCTTATTGAATTATTTCCAGGTGGATGCGACAGATGTTCATCAAGTCGCTCCTGGCTTCCACTGTTAATTGAACCATAATGGGAGTGACAGCAGGGAAGGACAAATTACCAAAGTAGAGATACAATTTGAACTCTGCGTTTGTATGACCTCCCTGGAAACTTGAGTTGGGATGGCAACTCCTTCTCTCACATGCATGGGAAGAAATGTGAGAGTTTCAGCTACATACATATCAACAAACTAATGTCCTCTGAAATTAGTAATGTTTTCCTGTTGACACTGTTATCAATGAGCTTGTTATTTATTTAAATGTAATGTGGCAACAGGTTACTAAACCAGGAGCCCTCAGTCCTAACTATGAATCAGGGCTTTAGAGAAGTCACTTAATCTTGATGAACTATGATTTCATCATTTCCAGAAAGAGCCAGTATTTTCTATTTTAAAGTGTCTGAAAGGAGGGTGTCACATGCTTGTGAATAATTTTTGTAAGGAGATAAGGACTATGCATGGGCTTATTTTAAAAGCCATTTTAACTGAAATTAAAATTTTCCCAGTCACAGAATTATATTTGGTGCCAAAGATGGACTAATGTCAGGGAAGTTTAACAAACACTGTATAGATAGATAGGCTAATAGATGGCCGTTACAGCAGCCAACAGAGGGCGCGACCACATTTGTGGAGAATAGAATTTACAGAGTTCCTAGAGACAGCTCAGAGGAAGGGTAAGTGGCAGTTACCAAGGAAAATGAGAGAGAAAGGTACTGATTGGAAGGTTGGTGTGGTCGTGAATGTAGACCTGCCTGTGGGCGGTGCTGAGAGACAAGACTGAATAGTCAAATATATGCAGTCCCAGAAAGTTTTTTGATATTTCTTGGAAATAGTCATCTTACAAACTCTTTGGTATTTTTCTTAAGAGGAGTAGTATGACTCTAAAAGAGAAGACCGGAACTGAATGTGTCAGGAAATGAAGGGAAGGGAGTGTTTCACCACATTAGTTGAACTGTGGTGGCAATGACAGAGGGAGGGACCCTCAGTTTGCCTGTTGTTGACCAGTGGGTGAAGAGAGAAGCGGGAGAAACAAGTCATGCTGGGAAGCAGAGGTGGAAGAGTTCAGTGTGGAGCCTAGTTTAAAGTTGGAGTGGATTAAAGAAGATGCTTCGTGTTTTATATGAGGAGTGGCGGGCAGGATCTTGGAAGGTCAGGGAAGTCAGATGAGAGAGAACGTAGACGAGATGGAGATGTGAGTGGAGGGAGCACCTTTTTGTTGGTGGGGGACCTGGTACCATCCTTGGTCTCCTCTCCTCACTTTTGTTACCTTGGTGACATCATCCAACCTCACACTTTTAAAAAAATTGAAAAAAGCATTGCCTATTTACTACTATCATTGTTTTAAAAAGATTTATTTACTTTTACATTTATTTTTGGCTGTGCTGGGTCTTCATTGCTGCACATGAGCTTTTTCTAGTTGCGGCAAATGGGAGCTGCTCTTCATTTCTACGCAAGGGCTTCTCATTGTGGTGGCTTTTCTGGTTGCAGAGCTAGGCTTTAGGGAACGTGGGCTTCAGTAGTTGGGACTTGCAGTCTCCAGACTCTGGTGCACAGGCTCAGTTGTTCCATGGCATGTGGAATCCTCACAGACCAGGGATCAAACCCATGTTTGATTGGCAGGTGGATTCTTAACCACTGCACCACCAGAGAAGTCCTGGTCCTCACACTTCTTGTAATGCCCTCCGAATGTCACCAGCTCAGTGCTGTTCCCTGAACCGTAGATTTATAATTTCTTAGTTGTCATTTCTACTTGGATCTGTAAGAAGCATTTCAGTCTTAACATCCAAAACTGAACTTCGACATCCCTCCTACCTCACCTCTGCTCCTCTCACATCCCAGCCTTCCCTCTCTATTAGTAACACATCATTCTTTAAGTTGCTCCTGCCCAGAATCTTGGAGTCATCCTTGATTCTTTTCTTTTACACACATCTAATCTGTCAGCAAATCTCGTTGCCACTGCCTTCAGAATGTTCTAGAACTTGACTAATCCTTACCATCTTTCATCATAACTGCCTCATATCCAGCCCCCCCTGTTTCTATATGTTCCCCTCCTGCAATCTTGCTCAACACACCCGCTGGAGAGATCCTGTTGAAATATAAGTCACATCACTGCACTCTTCTGTTCAAAACACTTCTGTGGCTCCCCACCTCTCTCTTAGAAAAGCACCTTGGTTGAAGGGTTCTCTTGACGTCCTATACTCACTATGTTACTTTTCTAGCATCATTTCTTCTGTTTCTTCTCTGGCTTTGTTTACTTCAGCTTCACTGGCTTCCTTCAAGGACCTTGGAAGTTACTGATCCTTCTGCCTAGAACACTGTTTTCCAGATATCTGCATAGCTCAGCTTATCTGCTTTAAGTTTGTTTTGTTTACAGCTATATCTCTAGCACCAAGACAATACTTGTATGAAGTAGGTACTCACTAACTATGTTTTAAGAGAATGAAGTTATTTTGAGTTAGGAGATGTGCCCAAAGGCTAATGATTTGGGTAGCATGGAAGGGATTTACTAGAGAAGTGAGATGGCCCTGTTCTGACAGATATAGGAGGCAAGACCTGGCATAGAAACATTTTGTGAGCAACAGAGGTCTAATTTTAGAATCTCATTATTCTGTGGTTTGTCTCCTATAATGGTTTCTTCCACTTACCTGTCAGCCTATGAATTGTCTTTAGATTTTTATTCAGTTCCTATTTATTGAGCATCTCTTCTGTGTTAGATCTTATGAGGACAGGTGCTCAAGGAATTGTATCTCATTGAAGACAATCCCACAATAATCCTGTTCATTAGGTTTTATTATTCTCATTTTGCAGGACAAGTGGAAAGAGAGGTTCAGATGGATGAAGGGACTTGATCAGAATCAGAGTAAGCCAGTGATGGAATGAGGGCTTCTAGGTTTGAGTCAAGTTCACTCCTCTTTGCAGTCTTTGATCCATCAGCAGAAAAATGTCTCTCAAAGTCATTGTCACTTACTTTCCTTTTTCTTCCTCCTTTCAGGGACGAGATCTAGAAAAACAGAAAGAACCTAAGTGTATTAATCATTCTTGCTGTATAACAAATTTCTCCAAGGTTGAAAAAATTTAAAACAACTATTCATATTTATTGCCTCAGTCTCTATAAGTTGGGAATCTGGCCCAGGGTCTTTGTTGAGGTTGCATTGAGGTCTTCAGCTGGGGCTTTAGTCATCTAAAAGCTTGAGAAGGGATGGATGATCTGCTTCCAAGGGGACTCACACATATGCCCAGCACATTAGTGCTGTTTGTTTTCAGGAAGACTCAATTTCTTGCCACCTGGACACAATAGGATTGCTGGAATGTCCTTATGACGTGGCACTTGGTGTTCCTCGGTGAACAGTCAAGAGAGCCTAAGGCAAGAGCTGCAATGTCTTTTATGCCCTAGCTAGGAAGTCACCCTCCTTCACTCTCACAATTTCCTATATACTGTGAGAGCGGATGATTACTAGGAGATGAGAATAGGAGGCTGTCTTGGGGTCTGGCATCCATAGTCTTCCACAATCCTGTGTCCCCACGTCAAAATGCATTCCCCACTATCTTGGTCCCCCAAAGTCTCATGTTACAGAGCATCAGCTCAGTGTCCAAAATCCCATCTTCTAAGTTAGGTCTAGGTATTATTGTTATTATTCCACAAAATTTTGCTGTATTAGATCCTCCTCATATTGTCAGGTCATTTTTTTCCCTCAGCTTTGCTAGACATTGAACATTTAATAAGCATGGTTTAATTGTCTGTCTCTGCTAGGCACTATGCTGGGCAGATTAGCATGGTGGAGCTCCCAGTCTATAGGCTGAAAGAGATGTACAGCATACTGTGGGATCATAAATAGGGAGAAAGTGACTCTGCCCAGATGTGCTGGAGAAGATCCCACAGATGAAGTGCCATTTGTTCTATCCCTTTGCGCTGCAGAAAAGTTCATTAAGTCATCAAGTAAAAAAGAGAATTTTATCCGGAAGAGGCAACATGAGCAAAAACTGCTTCTTCTTCCTCCTGAGTATGAGAAGATTACTAGACTTAGCCCTTAGCTTCCTACTCTTTCTGTACTTGAAGAGCTGGCTTGATTTTCTGCTTCAGGGACTTGAATACCAACTTTAATGGGCCTGATTTTCCAGATCACCTCTCTAACTTGGACCCCTCTCAGCTCCACTTCTCCAGCTCCCCAGTAGATGCTATTGCTTGAATGTTACATCATTATATTAAAGTCATGACAAAGCAAAGCTTGTCATCACTCTCCTTTACCAACTTCTTCCAACTCTTCTCATCTTGGGACCTCATTGTTAGCTATGGCCACTTCTTTTCTTCTGTCTGTTCGCACTTCATTTGTCTCATCTCTTGCTGCCTTTCCATTTTTCTCTTTCTGTAGTGGTCTCTCTGTAGCTCCAGCAGGTCTTCTTCACATGTGAGTTACTGCCAGAATCTTCTACTTTGAGTTTATCTTCTTTAATCTGCCCTATATATTGCTGTCCGTTATATCCCAAAGTACAAGAACAGTGTTATGTTGTTTCCTCTTGGAGAAACACTTGATCACTTCACCATAGCCTATTGAGTAAAATCAGAAGCTTTCACATTTCAGATCATTTACCTTGTGGTCCATCTATTTCTAAAGCTTCACCCCCAGTATCAGTACAAGACTTCATGCCATTCCCTTGCTTGAAATTCCATGTATTGTCCCGTGTTTCAGTTTTTTAAAATATCTACCTATTTTTCAAATTGTCCTCCTTGATGTCACCCTAGAAACACTGAGGATACTTTTGGTTTGTAATGGGAAATTGGCACTTCACTTACTATATGTCGGGTAATTGTAATTCCTTGGTAAACATGCTAGGAGGGGCTATATGCAACCCTTCTTGTTTTCACCTGAGTCCAGCCCTGTTCCTTTGTCTCTACGTTCTGGTATTTATTAAATATTTTATGATGACATTCTTTACTATGAAATACTGTGTTAGAGGGTCTTCCCTTGTGGCTCAGCTGGTAAAGAATCTGCCTGCAATGCAGGAGACCTGGGTTTGATCCTTAGGTTGGGAATATCCTTGGAGAAGGGAAAGGCTACCCACTCCAGTATTCTGGCCTGGAGAATTCTGGAATCGCAAAGAGTCGGGCAGGACTGAGTGACTTTCACTTCACTGTGTTAGAGCAGGAACAGAATCCTAAGGTCCTGTTCACTGTGTTGCTGAGATGTAATCTCATGGAGTTACGTTTGTGTCAGATTTTAACAGCATTCAGGGGACCATCCAGATGCTTTTGTGCTAGAATTCATATAATATTAAGTGAAATCAGCTGGCAGTTGGCTGGGGGAAGTGACTATCACTGTGGTAGAATTTGGCCTCAATTTTTTGACTTGCCAGCCAACTGGAGCACAGAATGTTGGGAAAAGATATTATAGTGGATTTGGGTTGGCTTAGGAGACTAGGGAGTGGTCCCACGGCTGGCTGTAACTATGAGGAGCGGGAAAGGAGCGCAGAAGGGGTCAACATGTTGATCTCTGATTCTAAGCTTTCATTATTGAGCCCAGAATCACCTTCAACACAAATAAATCAAACTGAGATTCCCTTCTTGAAAGAGGCAAATCTTCTCCATTTATTTTAATTTTCATGATAAAAGATATAAAAGTTATCTTGCAACAAGCCTTGATTATTTCCGTGGGATCATAAAACCCAAGGGTCTGCTTCCTGTCTTGCTCGAGGCCATTTCCATTAAAAGTTGATGGTAGCTGTGTGTTTAGATGCATTTTGTGAAGCACATAGGAGTGGGGAGCACATCCCCTCTTTGCTACTTGGGGAGGAATGGCTACACGGGGAGACAGCACTCTTGTAAAAATAGTCATTAAACTTTCTTTTGCAGAAGATTGTTTTTCTTCCTGGGAAAAACATGGTTTCATTGACAAATTGCCAAAATCCACACAGTGCAGTGAAATGGCCTGGCTGAGCTGGCTTCTTCAAATAGGCACCAGATGCTTATTAAGCACTCAATATACTCTCCAAGTTGTGCCTCATTTGGTGTTGGGTACACACAAAATATTCTACAATTTTCTTTCAAAAACCTGTAAAATAAAGGTTGTCTGAATTACATATCCTAATTATATTTTTAAAAAGCATGAATAAATAAGGAGACAGAGGAATACAATCTCATGTTTCTGCCACTTAAATACAACTAACATTCTTCCTGTGTGTGTTTTTTTTCTGAAAAAAATATAATGCATACATTTTCCCTCATCATTTTAGTCACATATAATAAATATTGAAGTTTAAAAAAAAGATCATATGCACAGTTTCCATATTTTTATACCCTTCTTAACAGCATAATATGGTTTTGAGATGATGTAATAGTGTTAATCATTTCTTTTGAGTAAACCTTTAGGTTACTGTCTTTCTAATTAACATTAACCATGTTTCTAATTAATGTTAATAATAATCCCTGATAAGAATATTTCTGTGCACAACTTCTGCCCCTGTTTCTGGGCCAGTTGTTCCCCCACCCAAATCCCCTTTACATGGCCAGCGACTGTGATTCTGGGTGCCAGTGGCTCACAGCCCTGTCCGTCTCCAGAGAACTGACCTTCACCTTCTGGAGGCATGTCTGGATAGAGAGTTCATATTGGTGAAGGATGTGGAAACCAAGAATAATGGGGAATAGTTGAAAGAGCTGGACATGTTTAGTCTAGAAAAGAGGAAAATGGAGTTTTGTCTTGTTGCAGACAGATGAGATATCCTTTAGCTATAACTGCATAGGGAAGAGTTAAGATTGAAAGCTTTAGATAAGGAAAGAACAACTATTCTGTGTTGAGACACATGTCCTAGTAATTGGAGCTATCCTAAAATGGAATGGCTTGCTTTGTAGGGCATTGAATTAATTCCCTGTCACTGAAAATATTGAGTTACTGCTAAGAGTATTTGAGAAGGTTTGAATTATAGAAATCTCTTCTAACTTCCTTTTAATTCTTTGACCTTTGTAAGTGTTTGTGTCAGTACTATTAATATTCTTTTACATGTTTCAGCATTGATTTCAGCATCCGTTTTTTGTGTTTATGAGCTAGAAGGTGCAAGAAAAGTTGCTTTCTAGGAAGAGGAGAAGCAGGTGTATAGAAAACCAGTGGCATATATTAGGAATTGTCAAGGGACTATGGAATCATCAGTTAAAAAGTGGTGTCATCACTGGAAGCTGACATCACCAGTTTGAAGTGGTGTTCTTCTCTTAAGACTATTGATCCTATGTAAATGTTAGTCTGCTTTTTAAAATAGTGTCAAAGATTTGTTGGAGTGAATCACCTCCCCTTATTTAGGCTGAGTCAACACCCACAACCTTTGACAATGAAAATTTCTAAAGCAGATGGTGGATTAAAGTACATCTGTGGCCACAGAACAAAAGTGATATAAATGACCCACAGGTGACATATTATTCTACTTGTTGTCTCATTAATGTACAATTCCACCTGAGTATGATTTGATTAGCTTGGATGATGAACTTTATCCTCTGCTTCACTCCAAAATGTTAACACCTATGGCATGAGTGTGGTTGTCCTTTCCCGGTGACATGCCCAACAGGTTGAAATGGAGATTCCTTTTTTAAATATTTGTGAGAATGGGTGTTTTAGTTTCACTCTTGTCATTTACCTAGTCTTTCATAAGCTCATCTTGTGCTTGTATTAGTGCGTTCAGATTCCATCATTTTCATTTGAATGACTTTAAGAGGTTTCTCTCTCTCAGTCCATAGCTTTTATTCCCACAGACATCTTTTCCTGACCTTCAGATTTCTGAGCATTATTCCTCTCTGTCTGACCAACTAGAGGTCATAACAGGTTGCTGTTAATATCTGTTGCTCTGTTACAGCAAATAGAGAAGATGTGTAGGAAGTTGTATTTTGAATTTTAATAAAAAACACTGTGCTAACATATATTAAAGATACAGATCCTTTGATGGCTTCCTGAGATTTATTTTTAACTCAGGAAAAGTGAGTCATTATTTCTAGAAATTATAAGGCATCCGACAGTTCAACAAAACTACTAGTCCAGGGGACAGAAATAATTTTATTTTCTGTATGAAATTTACTGATTTGTTAATTAATGTTTGCTTGTTTTATCAAAATATGTGCTTGGCATTTCATTTTCTATGTACTGTTACACTCAAAAAAGTTATCCTCCCTGGGACCCTAATAAGGTCCTGCAACACTGCACTTCATTCCAGCTGTGGAATTGGCAATAGTCTGGAAAGTGTACGTTAGAAAAAGTGTAATGTTGACATTGTGCATGCTCAGTCATGTCTGAGGCTTTGTGATCCCACGGACCGTCACCCACTAGGCTCCTCCATCCTTGGAATTTTCCAGGCAAGAATACTGTAGTGGATTGGCAATTCCTCCTCCAGGGGATCTTCCCAATCCAGGGATCAAACCCATGTCTCCCAAATCTCCTGCATTGGCAAGCAGATTCTTTGCCACTGAGCCACCTAGGCAGTGTCCCTAATGTTGACAGGATGGAGAGTAAACGTTAGATATAAGAAAGGTTGTGGGAATGGAATTTTGCAGTGTTCAGGGGGAAGTATAATTAGAATAAATATATATATTTTTGCATCTGTTTGAAGTTACTGGCTTTCTGAGCCCAATTTTTTCTGTTAATTATGATTTTATTAGAATAGAATGCATCCTTTTGTACCTTTTCACTTCATTAATTCCTTCATTTATTCAACATTGTCTTTGTACCTACTGGGTCTAGATAACAGAGTACAAACTCAAAATACAAAATGGAGAAAATATGACCCCTGCCCTTAAGGAGAGAACTTTTTGGTTGGACATTACAGAAACTCAGGAATATTGTTGAGGATTTTGAAAATGCATGTCTTTAACAACCTAGTGAAATGGCTACCCACTCCACTCTTCTTGCCTGGAACAGGGAGAGAGGAGCATGGCAGGCTGCAATCCACGAGGTCACAAAGAGTTCGACATGACTAATCGACTGAGCACAACAACCTAAGTGAAAGTGTTAGTCATTCAGTCCTGTCCAACTCTTTACAACCCCATGGACAGTAGCCCACCAGGCTCCTCTGTCCATAGAATTCTCTAGGCAAGAATACTGGAGTGGGTTGCCATTCCCTTCTCCGGGGGATCTTCCTAACCCAGGGAATGAACTTGGGTCTCCTGCATTGCAGGCAGATTCTTTACCATCTGAGCCACCAGGGAAGCCTCAACATAGTACCCCAAGTAAATACTTGAATTCATGCCAAAAATAGAAATGCAGACAAGTGACAGGATTAAACTGATCCTATCCATCCTCTTGGTTGTTCCTAATGGACCAGTGCTAACATTCAGTGTACTTAGGGGAGTAACTTTGGTGCTCACTACTGGCTCATTTGACTTCCCTTGAAGCCATGGGTCTTCATGCAGTGAGGAACCACTTCCGCCTCAGTTGACCGAGGATAGCATGCAAAGAAATGTTTTTTTAATTTCCACATTTTTCCAGGGGACCTTTTCTCTCCTCCATACCCACAGTTTTCTGCCCTCATAACTGAGAATGAATGGTTTAAGTATGTTTTCCAGAGTGGATGGTTTCAAAGAATATATTAGTAATATGTAGTAAATATTTTTAATGAACTATGGGTTAACAGGAATATAATTTCACAGAAGAGATGCATCCTATTGCTGTTTAATTAAAATCTTTCTGCTGATGGAGAGTTCTCTCTCTGGTGTTTTCTTTAATGCATTCATGATGCTTCTGTCTGGGCTCCCCTGCTAGAGATATCTTTCATTATAATCCACTTATCTAAGTTTGTAATTAAACTTCTAAATGTAAAATTTGCAGTGAAAAAAATGCCAGGGTACCTAGTGAACTTTTCCTTTTTCTCTGAGATAAATCTCTCTTTGAAAATTTTGGTTTTGTGTCTTGGTCTCTTGGTCATTTTATTATTTTAAAAGTATCTGTGTGTGCATGCAAGTATGTGTACTTTTGTGAAGTACTTTTTATGTAGTATCATCAGTTTCTGCCTGTTTCTGTGAAATTGGAGGTAGATAGTATTGATTAAATAAATGTACTGCATTTTTTTAAGGTATGAAGGTGGTAAATGAAATGTATTTCAAAACAAGTGCTTTCAGTCTTTGTTGATCTGTTTGAAATGGCTAGAAACAATGAAAAACCAAAACGAAACCTTTGGATATGCTAGTAGAAAGAATATAGTCTGTTTTCCATTGGTCAAGCATGTTCTTGCAACTTACCTTATAGTTTATGCAGTAAAGGAAGTATCTAAAATCACAATTTGTACTTCAACTTCGTTTGAAATATTGTCTTGCAGATATCACTCCATCCTTTTGGGAAGAATGAGATGAGACAGGATGAATATAATTTCTATCAAATCTCATGCATGTGATAAGCAACTTGTTAATGGTCAATACCCAGTTGTAATAAATGAACACTTATAAAAGATAATGGAAGAGACTGCTGGAGAATTATTTTATAGGCTTATAAACATGTTATTATTTTTATGTCAGCTGTTAACACAATTCAAAAAGTTCCTTTGCAACAGTAGATGCATAATTAATCAAGAGAACACAAAGCTATATTTACAGTTTAACTGGATAATTCTCCTGACATTAAATATTTAGAATCTTATATTGGAAAAAATATTACTGAGTTATTAAGTATTTTTTTTTTAATTTCAAAGGTCAATAGTGTTTGAGCAGAGAATTTTATCTTGTTCACACATTCAAGTTCTCCTGAATTCTTATAAACCTCTTTAAAGCAACTGTTAAATGTAAGCCCACATAAAATTATGCCGTGTCTACACTCATACATATAAAACACATATAAATGAATATTTATCTGTTTGTAAGATTTGGTAAAAAGAGGTTATCAAATCCTTCCCTGCATCTTCAAGAAGGCCGGACTACTACAGGCTAACATCATTAGGTGCCTATTTTATTTCCTAAACTATCTCCAGAAGTGATTGTACTAATTTTATTACTCTTCTAGAATGCAATGCTTTAAAATTGAATGCAATTTCTTTTTATTAACCTAAGCTTCTCCAAACAGGAGATGACATCGATTTTATTTTTTCTCTAATGACTTCATTATGTTTTTTTCATATAATTTCCATCAATCCATTTAACATTTTTTCTACTTTATAAAAAAATAGATTATTTTGGTTGAGGACTTAAAAAGCATAGACCGTATCAAACTTTTAAATTCTTTGGATCTTTTCTTGGTAGTACACTGGGATGTTTGTAATTTATTTGTAAAGTAGAAAGACTCTTTCAGCTATTTACTGTTGTCCATACTGATTTTTACAGTTTCACAAGTTACCTAAATTAACTTTACTGAGCACAGAGAAGAGAATTCAGAAATTCAAACTAATGTGGAAATATGGGCTTCTCCATCCATCTGTCTCCCGTTATATGGAAAAGCCTTTTCCTCAGGATTGTGGTCTGAGATCAAGAGAATTTAGGAAAAAAAAATCTACAAATGTAGACTCCATAATCCTTTCATTTGCTCAGCTAATATTTAATGAACACTTACTATTTTCCAAGCAATATACTAGGTGTTGGGCATATAACAGTGAGCAAGATAAACTATTTAGATGATACTAAAGGAGGGGAAAATAAATAAGCCAATACACACTAGATTGTCAAGTATATCTTTTCTAAGTGTTACAAAGAAACAGAAGAAACAAACATCAAGGGGATGGAGGGCTTGCAATTGTGCTGAACAGATGGGTTTGGGAAGTCTTTGAGATTAATGAACTGAGGAAGCAAGTCATGTGAATGGGTCCCTAAGAAACAGTGGTGCAAGGGCCCTGAGGAACAAGAAAAGGTCCAGTGTGTCTGGGCTACAGAAATGAATGGAGAATGGTCAGGATGAGAGAAAGCAAAAGTCCACCCAACAGAATCTTTACATTTTATTCTAAAGTCATGAGCGGACTTTAAAGAGGAAGGTGCATTTTCCTTCCTAAAGGTTATCCTGTATTTTCTGTGGAGAATGCACAGAAGCAGCCCAGAGCAAAGGCAGGCAGACCAGGTAGGAGAATATTCCCATAGCTCAGGTGGGAAATGATGGTGGCTGGCACTAAGCAAGAGGACGGGCAGTGACTTGAAGCTGAACAAATTGGGAAGGTTTTGCCCACTAGTTTGACTGATGGATTGGTTTTCAGGTGTGAGAAAAAGAAAGGAGTTTAGGAGAACTCCTGGTCTTCTGGGCAGTGTGATGCCTTTATGGAAATGGGGACCCTGAGGGGAGAATTAGACCATGGATGACACAGGAGAATCACAGGCATCTTGATGTATGTTCCATGTAAGTTGCTCTCAGATATCCAAGTGGTGATATTCACTGGTAAGTTGAGTGTGTGAGTTAAGGAAAGAAGTCAGGACTGGGGATGTGGGATTGAATATGGAGAAATGAGAATCATGAAGCATGGTATGTAAAACTGAATGGCTACATAAGATCTATTGGGGAGTGAGCAAAGCTAGAGAAGAAGAGGAATTTGAGGACCAGGTTAGAGGTATACTCATTTAGAGCTCAGAATAAGAGGAAATATTTGGAAAGGAAGCTGAGAAGAAGTGGCCAGTGAGAAGTTAAAAAATGAGAGAGAGAGAGATTTGGTGGCTCAGTTCTGACTGAAAAAAGCCATTAAGGTGGGAATCATGAAAGATTTGATCAACAACCAGGAATTTAGTCATGAGGATGTGATGCCATGAGGTATCAAGATGATTTTCCATCAGGTGATGATGAAATGGTTCCAAAATTACAAGAATGTTTTTTAATACCTTCCAAACCAGGGAGAGCTTGGCAGCTGTGTAGAAAGTTGCTCCAGAAATATGTTCTTATTTTAGACTCTGTCTCTATGGGGGGATTGTTCTTATCAGGGAATCTGAGGCAGCTTGCTAGGGTAATTACTACCATTCTCTCTTACATATAGTTCATCATAGAGGACATGCCCCGTTTTCCACTGTGATGACACTCATGAAAAATAATGACAGATCTGGCTACTTTTCTTTGGATGATGCACATATTACCTAAAAGAGCCAGGATGGGGAATAAACCAACCTTGCTTGCTTAGAAATGGGGACATACTTGTCCAAGTTTCCAGAGAGGTTAGGTGTGTTGCTTGAATCATGAGAGAAGTTGTTTCAATCTGTAGAAGTCACAGAGAGAGAAACACACGCACAAATAGGTCTGTCTATAAATAGACACCATGATTCCAGGGACCTGGGTGCCGTAGGTGTTAGAGTTGCTTTCAGCTCCTGTAACAGAAACCACACAAAAATGTGGCTTGGAACAAAGGAGTCTGTTTTTCACACAAATCAGAAAGTTCAGAGATTGACAATCTAGGACAGATCAGAGAGTCCAGAAGTAGTTGCTATAGAGTCTCAGGCTTTGTCTGCCTCCCGCTCCATCTCTCTTAGTGGGTGGTGTTCATCTCATGGTTTTTGGATACCTCTGGCACCTCCAGACATTACTGTCTATGTTCCAGGCAGGTGTTTTTTTTTTTTTTTTTTTTAAGAAAAATCTCCTCCACTCCTTGACACTTGTAGATCATTGGCCAGAACTGTGTCATGTGGCCACCTTTGCTACAAGGAAGTCTGCAAATGTGATTTGTTTTCAAACGGGGCTGGTGGACATTCTTTAAAAGTTGTAATTCTGGAAGACAGGGTAAAAATAGCACCATCTGCCACAGCTACCAAGTTGGTTTTGGTAAATTGATTTCTATCAGTAGTATGTCCTATGGCAAAAGTTTGTTTGGAGATATGTAAAGCATTTGTGTGTATTTTGTGAAAAAATTTCAGAATTTATTATGTGATGCAAACCTGTGGCTTTGAGTCATACTGTAAACCAAAAACCACGTGATTGGATATTTTTTGTGATATGCTTACAGGTCCCCCATGCTTGTATTTGATATAATTTAGGATTCTGCAGTGAGGTTCGTGGAGGAAGAGGCTGGTGGTTAAAAGACTTGAGGAAGTTATTAAACATCTTGTGATTGTGAGGCTAAATGTTACCCTCTCATGGAATAGAGATGATAATACCTGTTTTCTCCTTCACAGTGTCTGTGTGAGTCTTTAATGGGTCTCTTGGTATAGAGTGCTTTTAGCTCTTCAGAAATAAGACACAAAGTCACAGATGGGGAGGTTGAAAATATCATCCTCCAGTCCTTTGCCGCAGGGCAGGATAACATTCAAACCCTCCCTGAAATGTTCCTTGAGTCAGAGTTTTATTTTTTCTTTTATTTAAGTATTATTTTATTTATTTGGCCGTGCTGGCTCTTAGTTGCAGCATGTGGGATCTTCAATCTTTGTTGCAGGATTAGTATCTTTAGTTGAGGCGTGTGGGATCTAGCTCCCTGATCAGGGATTGAACTCTGGCCCCTTGCATTGGGAGTGCCGAGCCCCAATCACTGGATCACCAGGGAAGTCCCACAGAATCAGGGCTCTTCTGAATTTTGAGATCATCATGATAATAGGGAGCCTCCCCGATGGCTCAGCAGGTTCAGAACCTGCCTGCAGTTCAGGAGACGCAGGAGACTTGAGTTCAGTCCCTGGGTAGGGAAGATACCCTGGAGGAGGAAATGGCAACCACTCTAGTATGCTTGCTTAAAAAATCTCATGGACAGAGGAGCCTGGTGGGCTACAGTCCAAAGTGTTGCAAAAATGCAGACATGACTGAGTGACTGAGTATGCAGGCACTCATGGTAATAAGAACAATGATACCCTGTTAGGGAGTGCTCACTTTTTGGCAGGTGCCTGGCAGGTGCTCATCTGGGAATCTTCTCTCCATTGTTTGATTCCATCCTTACCCGCCTAGGACTGTGGGATGATGGCCTTCATCAATTCGTAGGTGGGGCCCTGAGGCTCCCAGGCTGGTGACCCGCCAGAGTCACCGTGTGTGATGCTATAAACAGATATGGGCTGTGGGGTCAGGGCCGTTTTGTAATTCAGCTTTGATGTTTTCTAGCTGAGGTGACCTTAGGATAATTATTTAACATCCTCAATGATCAGTCTCTTTTACATCTGAAAAATAGGAATAGTTGCTCATAGTATAATGTGAGGATCAAGTGAAATGATATGTAAATTGCCTTGTACAAGCTGCTGAGAGACCCTACACGGGGTTAGAAAGGATCTACATTTTTAAGGCTATGAAAAATGACTTATGTTGGCATTGGGTCACAGTGCTAGTTTCAGAGGAGGGTCACTGAGATTAATCGCAAACAACTAACTACCTTTGTGACCTGAGGCTTGTCACTTACCTCTCCGTGCCTCAGTTTCCTTATCTCTAAAACAAGGGATAACATGAATATCTATTTCATAAGGCTATAGTGAGAGTTCAGTGAAGTGCTTAGGTCAATATTTTGTATATTGACAGATTATGCGGGATGGAATGCAGTGCACAATACTGCAATCTGAAATTAGGCAAGTGGCTGAGAAAAAGGAAATGCTTCTCTGGTTTCTTTTCCAGTGTTTAGTTAACAATCACTTGCCCTTGGCAACTGGTTGGAGTTCCCATCCTGGTCAACAGAGTTGATCTGAAGTGTGGGCATCCTCCCCTCTAGCTGCTGCTACTCAGGCATCTTCTCTGCAGAGTTGCCATGAGATGGTGCTATGGGGATTTGCACTTTTGCTTTTCTCCTCATTGCTGTTCCTTCAGGCTGTAAGCAAATTGCGACAGTTTTTATTTTATAAGTTTTTTACCTTTTTTAATATTCAAGGACTTCAACGATAAGAATACATTTAAAGGAAAATGAAATGCATATGAAGTGTAAAGCACATTTTTCATAGTTTGAATGGCCTTTAAATGATTAGAAAACTGAGACTAAAAGGAGAAACTATTTTTTTTTATTTCTCTTAGTATTCATCAGTTTAGAGCTAACCTTGCAAATACATTTTGGATGCTAAGATATATAGTAAATAAGTTGATTTGGAGACTCAGCGACCTTCCTGATATAAATTATTCATGCCGTTGTGAGTAGCACATGCTTCCTGAATAATATATTTTTTCATGGTAGTTACAGCATTTTTCCAGTTGTGTTTTACAAACAGAGAAGTGGCAGCTCTAATTGTTTCTTGCTTCCGCTCATTGTGTTTATTGTGAACTCTTGTGTGGCTTTTAAAGTCATGGATACAAGTATGACTCCTAGTGTCTTCCCAGGAATAATTTAGTGAGTTTCAAGTCTTTAGAGGGAATAGAGGCAGCATAGTTTAGTGGAGTAAGACAAACCTGTGTTCAAACTCCATCCTGCACGCTCCATCAACTCAGCAGAGATTCTCCATTTACTAGTGGATATAAAGCATGGTAAATGGTAGAAACTTCTTCAAACCTAATTTCCCATCCTCTGTTCTCAAGTTTCTTGGGAAAAGAGAGGTAATGAGGTATAGGGTTTTAGCTAGTACAGATGCTAAAAATGTGTGGGTGTTTTTAGGAGTAAAATTGCTGTGGCCTCCTGAACTGAGATGCTTTGGTGCATTCTCTAAGATCTCCATTTCATTTTTTTTTTTTTTTTTTTTAAGTCAAGGTTAGTTGTAGGTTGCTACTGTCACTATCCTTTTTTTTTAAAAATTAATTTTATTGAAGTATAGTTGATTTTTGGAGAAGGCAATGGCACTCCACTCCAGTACTCTTGCCTGGAAAATCCTATGGATGGAGGAGCCTGGTTGGCTGCAGTCCATGAGGTCGCTAAGAGTCGGACATGACTGAGTGACTTCACTTTGACTTTTCACTTTCATGCATTGGAGAAGGAAATGGCAACCCACTCCAGTGTTCTTGCCTGGAGAATCCCAAGGACAGGGGAGCCTGGTAGGAGGCCATCTATTGGGTCGCACAGGGTTGGACACGATTGAAACGACTTAGCAGTAGCAGCATAGCTGATTTACAATATTGTGTTAGTTTCTGCTGTACAGAAAAGTGAATCAGATACATGCCTGGAGAATCCCAAGGACAGGGGAGCCTGGTAGGAGGCCATCTATTGGGTCGCACAGGGTTGGACACGATTGAAGCGACTTAGCAGTAGCAGCATAGCTGATTTACAATATTGTGTTAGTTTCTGCTGTACAGCAAAGTGAATCAGATATACACATAGACACACACACACACACACACATATAGTTCTTTATATGGTTTATCACAGGACATGGAATATAGTTTCCTATGCTATATAGTAGGACCTTGGTTATCCATCCTCTATATAATAGTGTGCATCTGCTAGTCCCAAAGTCCCAGGCTCCCTCCCCTTGAAAAACACAAGTCTGTTCTCTATGTCTTTACTGTCATCATCCTTATTAATCCGTGATAGCCTGGAGATAATGGTGAGGACAGGAGTCTGTAAGCCACTTTCTTCAGGGATCTTCCACTGGCAGCTTAGGTGAACACAGAAGGACCCTTAAAGCCGGTGGGTCCCTTTGCAGAGTTAGTACAGAGCTCTGTGCCAGTGAGGAAGCCTACTTCTTATAGTCTCACAGCAACTCTGTTTAGGCCTTGCAATAAAAAACCAAAGATTGATGCAAAATTCAAAATATTTATATATACATTTATTTATACATAAATTATTGGCTCATCAATCCAGGTTACGTTTACATGCAGTCTCACTGGAACTCCAAATCCTTTTATATCTTTTTTTGGCTTCTCAGTTATGGCCATTTAGAGTTGAACAAACATGCTTTTGGCCCTCCATCTCTTTGGCTTACCTTGTAATGACATGAATATGTTCTTAGATATGCTGAAAGCCTGTCTCCCACAATGAGAATGAACAAAGTCATCACCTATACCCTGGTGATGTCCTATCACAAAAGAAGTGGTCTCAGTAGAGAGCTGGTCCTGCTGGTTAATTAGTGTATTAATAGTAATAATACTAGCATAAGATTAACTTCCCTAAAACACGAATCATCCTTTTTATCAAAAGTTCTCTAACATTACAATGACTTAAATCCATCATTATACAGAAAGCCAATTCATTTGCTTTCCCAGGGGTATTTTTTTTAAGCTAATTTGATTCATAGGATTCACTAGGAAGTTATCTTGTCTTAAATTTTTTTTTTCATTGAAATATAGTTAATTTACAATTTTGTATTATTTTCAGGTGTACAGCAAAGTGATTCAGTTATACATTATATGTGCATTCTTTTTTAGGTTCTTTTTCACTATAGATTATTAAAAGCTATTGAGTATAGCCCCCATGTTATACAGTAGGTCCTTGTTAGTTACCTCTTTCTATATAGCACTCTGTATATTTTAATCCCAAACTCCTAATTTATACCTCCCCCTTTTCTTTTTTAATAATCAAGTTTGTTTTCCCTCTCTGTGACTCTACTTCTGTTTTGTATATAAGTTCATTTGTATTATTCTTTTTTAGATTCCACATATAAGAGACATCATATGATATTTGTCTTTTTCTGTCTGCTCCAGGTCTACCCATGTTGTATTATGGGGGCAGTATTTAGGTATTTTTCAGCTGCATTCCCCGGAGAAGGCAATGGCACCCCACTCCAGTACTCTTGCCTGGAAAATCCCACGGATGGAGGAGCCTGGTGGGCTGCAGTCCATGGGGTCGCTAAGAGTCGGACACGACTGAGCGACTTCACTTTCACTTTTCACTGTCATGCATTGGAGAAGGAAATGGCAACCCACTCCAGTGTTCTTGCCTGGAGGATCCCAGGGACGGGGGAGCCTGGTGGGCTGCCGTCTATGGGGTCGCACAGAGTCGGACACGACTGAAGTGATTTAGCTTAGCAGCAGCTGCATTCCCATGAAGGCATTGGTACCTTCTAAAAAATTAATGGCAATGGTACCTTCTAAAAAATGTGCACACCACAGTTTTTGTAGCAAATCTATATTATGAAGAATGAAGTGACTACTTGCATGTGTGTGTATGTGTGCAGACTTTAAACTATCATAATAAAATTCCCAAACCTTTCCTTGTTGTGTTGCTTGTTAAGCACGTGGTTTTGCCATTAGCAACCTGAAATACCCATCATCTAAAGTGTATATATGTATATGTGCACAAAGTGTCTCAAGTAGGGGTACAGCATGTGTCTCATCCAGAGGCTTTTGAAGTGTGTCCAGCAGTGCCTCACAGGTTCCATGGGATAGTCTAATAGGCCACTCCTGGGAACAAACAGTCAAGCAGGGGAGCTCTGTTTCGTTTTAGCAGCAACACTCCACTCTTTCGATATTGGCATGCAATGCAGAAATAGAAGAGAAGCTTTCGGTTGCTTATCCAAGTATTCTCTTCATCGCTGCACCAAGCCAAGTCATCAGAGAGCTGTGTACTTGAACTTTGTTGCTTGACTCCTTGCACATCACTTTCACTGACTTGTACTTTGCCACTGTACCCTTGGAGTGTTCTACAGGAGCCCGAGACCCCACTGACTACAGATGGCTGTTGTCTGTTTTATTGATGAAGGGATGCATTGAGTGCATGACTCAGCATGGCGTCTGTGTTGATGAGAACTCTCGGGGTTGATTCCACCACTGCTTGGGAGCCGGGTGATGGCTTCTCCTAAAACAATATGAAAAGAGCATATACTTTACTCCTCTGTATATGAGGGCTGTAGTAGCCACTTCTTTTTGTCTTTTTTTTTTTTTTTAATCTAGGAAATTCACAGTCAGACTTACTCCCCATTTTCAGCAATTCTTTGGTAAATGTTTATGGGCAATAACTTCTATCCTTGACAATCTTTCTTACTGTTTTATCCTTTTATCCCCTTTTATCTATCAGTGTATTTTTCTAACATATGTAACATTTTTCTAACATATCCTTTTCTTGCCTTTTACCTATCAATATATTTTTCTAACATTATGTATTACGGCAGGTCAGGAAGATCCTCTGGAGATGGAAATAGCAACCCACTCCAGTATTCTTGCCCGGGAAATCACATGGACAGAGGAGCCTGGCGATCATGGGATCACAGAGACAGACACAACTTATCGACTAACTTTCATGTTCATCCTAGATCTCTTTAACTCAGTGTAGAATCTTCTTATGTCTTTTGGGAACCTACCTGCAGGATTGTGTCCTGCAGGCACAACAGATTTGATATTCTCTTAAGGAAATTGTCTTAATCTTCTTTTGGAAATCTGCCCCTCTTCCTGTTTCTCCTTTTTGGTCGAGGGGTCCCATCAGCTCTGGAATCTGTCTTTTCTATCTTATATCTCTCATACATCCCATCCAGTTGGTAATCAAATCCATCACACCTAGCCTGTAAACTAAGTTTTGAAATTTCTTCCGATCCTTTCATTTACCAGTACTTGTCTGGAATATTTACCTAGTTTCCTAACTGGCCTCAAATTCTTTGTGATCCATTTTGTTTACTGATGTCAGTTATTTACAATTCATTTGCTTTCCTGTGATTCTTATTGTTATTTACAGAATGGACCCCAAAACCCTCACAAGACATTGAAGGCTTTTTATAATTTGCTCCGCAACCTACATGCAAAATCTCATCTCTGTCCATTCCACCCTCCCCTTTGTGTCTTTCATTGTAGCCACTGGCCCACTCCCTGTTCCCAAATACAAAATACATTTCAGTACCTAGTTCTCTCAGTCAGCCTGAAATGCCTTCCTGACACATTCAAGCCCTTTTCCTCTGACTTATCTCAAATGTTACCTTGTGTGAGATTTCCCTATTTTTTTTTTTTTTTCCCCTCATCACAGAGGAACTAATTGCCTTCTTCTAAATCGTTCCCTCTCACTTTCTTAATACCACTGTTAGAGCATTCATTACCCTATTTTGGACTTTGCTGTATATGCTGATCTTTCTCCCCAAATCATGGGATCCTTAAGGAGTTTGACTGAGTAGAAGGAGGGAGTATACTAGGTATCTGCCAACCCTGCTCGTAAAAACAAAGATAAGCTGTATGGGGGACTGTGGACAGTGCACTCACACACAGAGTCCTTAGAATTGATAGCACCTTCCATGGGTAAGGGCTTCCCAGGTGGCACTAGTGGTAAAGAACCCACCTCCCATAGGTAAGGATTGAAAACATGGAATAATTCACGTCTGACCTTAAAATATTGTTAACAATATTCTATATACTCTCTTTATGATCTTGAACATTTATAATGCCATTTTGCTAAAAGTTCTAGCGGTTGAAGTGAGTTTTTATAATGTCTTTACAGAAGAAACTTACATGATGTTCTTTTTTATTTTTTCTTTTAGGAATAGGAAAGTCAAGAGGCTGAATTCTGAAGAATGTTTCCAAAGTGTAATCTGGCTGTCACCGGCTGGGTATGGAGGAGCATGAGGAAGCTATTTCTGTTCCTTTCTCTCTTGCTGTCCCATGCGACTCATTTGGAAGGCAAAAAGGATAATCAGTTCATCTGGAAACCAGGTAGGCATGTCCTGGATGTTCCTTTGTCCCATTTTCATTAATGAGAAGAATATTCTTTCCATTCTTGTCCTTCTTACTCATGGAGGAGTGGGAAATCTCCAGAGAGGAAAAAAAAAATAGGTTCTTCTTTGTAATACATTTGATTCGTATTCCTGTATAATTATCACCTCCAAGCGTGATGCTTGTTATCCTTCTGAGTTTCCATGTTGTTGTCAATTAAAGTTATGATCGCCATAGTTACGTCTGCTTCTCTGTCAGTATATCACCACTGTGCAACACATTTGTAGTGAAAATGGCATCTGAATTTAGTTGATATCCTCAAAATGATTTGAAATATTAATGTATGTCTCTTTCTTTTGCTGTATAAACTAGTTAGGTATTTATTATTGTACATTTTCTAGCATACATTCAGTATATACACATTTTGAAGCATGGAAAATTATCCCAACAGCTTGGCCCATTAGTTGTGATTATACAGTGGCCTTAATGTGTTTGGAGATCCTTAGCTACCTTGGACATGAGTATATGAATAAGTTGAGGTTTGGAGATTTGCATATAAATTATGTTCTTCTCTAAATATTTCCTTAATGTGACTGTGGAAGAGCACTGTTTAATTTTAAAGGCTAATACTTTATCAACTTAAATTATAAACCCAAACATCTTGGCTCTTTGTATCACTGATGTTTTTTCTTTGTTGTAGATTTTAATTTTCTTCAAGTTTCACAATCAGATCATTTAAAATACTATTACTGTTTCAAGAGTCCATTCTAGCAAATACAGATAACTTATACACCTAATATCTTAGAATTGGAAACTGTGATGTCATAGAAGATCTATGGTCCTTGGAGAATTTTCATTTTAGGCTCATCATCTGTAAATTAAATAGACTGCAAACATATTATGTCACCATGGAAATATGTATAAAAGTGATATTTGTAATATTTAAATGGCTTTGCAAAAATGAAAGTGAATTATGCTTTAAAGTAAATTAAGTAAAACCCCAACACCATTAGAGATACAGTCTGGAGGAAATTTAATTGCATTAAAGCCCTTATAAATTAATTTAATTGTGAACTCTAATACCACATTAGTGATTTTCATTTTTTACCTCACAGTAGTTTTAGAAAGCTTTGGAAATAGTTCTAAAAGTCAAGATTGCATTTTTGCAAAGGGGCTATTTTATTTTAGTCAGAAAAGACTACACATTTTATCAAATCTAAATAACTACGTTTATATGGCTGTACTCTGGTCTAAAGTTCTCAAAAAAGTGCAATTAAGATGGAAAGTAGAAAATCTGAAATGTGAATGAGATGTATTAAGAAAATGGATTTATTTTGAAGCCAATTTTAAAAATAGGTCTGCTTTTCTAAAAGTAGGTCAATGGAACAAAATGGCACAGACCCACTCCACAGTGAGGGACACTGTGGTAACTGTCACACTTGTTTTAGAAGTGAGAATCCTTCCCATCAGATGCTTTGCACTGTTCACAATGAATATCCATGTCATCACTCTCATTTTGCCTGGTATTCATTACTTCTTTCTCTCATTTATGTGCCATGAAAAAAGTAATAATGTATGTTTTCCTGTATGGTTTCATTTATAAATTATGAATTTATTCCTTGTATGTGATCAGTCATTTTAAAAGTAAAAAAGATCTTAGAGATATAAAATTAAAAGCCAAAGTCTAGGCTATGTATTCCAATTTCTTATATATCCTTCAGAAATATCCCTTGCACATGTAAGGAAGTACCTCTCTATGCATAATTGTGTATATAAATCACACAAAATACACACACATATGTTTTATTATTATTACTAGTTATGGTTCTGCCTTCTGGATGGGAAGCTGAGTGTGGAATGGTGGAGAATGTGGATCTGAAAATTTCTGATTTGTACATACCTGTGTGTACATACAAGCTTTTCTGGTGGCTCAGTGGTAAAGAATTCTCCTGCCAATGCAAGAGATGCTGGTTGGTTCCTGGGTCAGGAAGATCCCTTGAGAAGGAAATGGCAACCCACTCCAGTATTCTTAGAGCCTGGGAAATTCCATGGTCAGTGGAGCCTGGCAGGCTATACAGTCCATAGCGTTGCAAGAGAGTTGGACACAGTTTAGTGATTAAACAACAGCAACAGCATGTATATACAGACAAACAGTGCTTCATACAATCAGAGTCATACTTGGCAGTATCTTACTCTGCATGTTGCTTTCAGCATGTAATGATGACTTGGTGAATATTACATACTAGTGCACATGGGTCAATTTCATCTTTTATTGGTTGCATATTTTTCTTTTGCAGTTTTATGAATTGATTTAATCAGTGCTCCATTTGCTTATCTATTCTTCCTCTATTGCATGGCCATTTTACCAGCTTTTAGTTTTTTGTTATTGTGAATAGTACTGACATGAATGCACTATTCTTTTAAAGGTAAGAGATAAATCAGTTTGAGAAGTCATATGCCCTAGAGCAATTCTGGGTCATCACCTTGAAAGACAACCTCAGGGCTTTCCCAGTCGCTGCTAGTGGTGAGGAACCTGCCTACCAATGCAGGAGGTGCCGGAGACATTGATTCAGTCCCTGGGTCAGGACGATCCCCTGGAGGAGGACAGGGCTACCCACTCCAATATTCTTGCCTGGAGAATTCTGTGGACAGAGGAGCCTGGAAGGCTACAGTCCATAGGGTTGCAAAGAGTCAGACATGACTGAAGCAAGTTAGCCCGCTTAGACTGTACCTACTTATGTGTGATTTATTATATTTTATTTGAATTAAAAACTCAATTGCAGTTGAAATTAGTTGCATTTTTGGAGTATATTATCAAACCCAAAAAGTCAGGTCCAGTATAATCTGGAATTTGAACAGATTTCCATGGAGACCCAGATAAATATACCTTATTTTAGAAACCTACAAACCATTCTCCCTATTTAGATTGTAGTGCCAGTCATTTAAGCTCTTGGCTTGTATCTATTGTTTTTCCCGCATCCATAAAGTGTTAGTCAACCTCAGCCAAATCAGAGGCATTTCTAAGTGTGTCCTGGCTGTGGAAAAACAATGAATTGATGAATAATAAGTGAGTGATATATTATGTTGCTATGTTTTCTCTACTAAGAGAGAGTCTGGTGAGGTACAGGCTGTGGGGTCATTGATCCAGCAAGGCTATTGAATGCCTGTCATCACTGTGATGAGATCCATTGATCTATATTTAGTGTTTGGCTTCAGTCAGCCAAGAAAGAAGGATCATGTCAGCAAAAATATCAGATAAGGAGTGATGCTGTTTGTTGTTTTAGGTAAACATATACTATTGCTGTCTGCTTGCTTCCTAGAGATGAGCAGATTATGGTCTCTGAAGCTATGATAACTAGTGATCTCTTTAAAAGTTCCTCAGTACTGGTTCTGAGAGGTTGCTTCATTCTTCTGATCCTTGATGAGTCCTCACAATGTGCCAGGTGTTCTTAGAAATAAGTTGAAAATAAAAGAGACAAATCCTTGATCCTCATGAACAGATTAATAAACACAGTCCAGAAGTTAAATGGAGAGTGTATTGGTTGGGGATGAGGGCTTAGAAGGAAAGGTAAGGAAAGGAGGAGGGATGTGCAATGACAGATGCGAGAGGACTATTTTTTTTGTAGTTTTTAAAATTTATTTTTTATTAGAATATATTTGATTTGCAGTGTTGTGTTCGGCAAAGTGATTCAGTTATATGTATATTCTTTTTCCATATAGGTATTACAAATATTGAGTAGCCGTCCCTGTGCTATACAGAGGGTTCTTATTGTTTATCTGTTTAATGTATAGTAAAGTAAAGTCACTCAGTCGTGTCCGACTCTTTGCAACCCTGTGAACTGTAGCCTACCAGACTCCTCTGTCCATGGGATTTTCCAGGCAAGAGTACTGGAATGGGTTACCATTTCCTTCTCCAGGGGATCTTCCTGACCCAGGGATCAAACCTGGGTCTCCAGCATTGCAGACAGACGTTTTACTGTCTGAGCCACCTAGTGGTGTGTATGTCTTACTCCCAAATTCTTAATTTATCCCTCCTCCCCACCTTTCCCTTTTGGTAGCCATAAGTTTGTTTTCTATGTAGGTGAGTTTGTTTCTGTTTGGTAAATAAGTTCATTTATATCAATTTTTAGAGTCCACGCATAAGTGATAGGCGAGAGAGTGACATTTGAAATGGGTGGGCTAGGGGCTCCCCCACTGAGGAAGGGAATTTGAGTAAAGAGCTGAAGGAAGTGAGGGAGCCAGCCATCGGACTATCAGGATGAATATTCCACAGGAAGAGAAGGAAGGTGAAGGTGAAGGTGAAGTCGCTCAGTCGTGTCCGACTCTTTGCGACCCCATGGACTGTAACCTACTAGGTTTCTCCGTCCATGGGATTCTCCAGACAAGAATACTGGAGTGGATTGCCATTTCCTTCTCCAGGGGATCTTCCCGACCCAGGGATCGAACCCGGGTCTCCCGCATTGGAGGCAGACGCTTTAACCTCTCAAAAGGCCCTGAGACAGATGTGGGTGTGGCTTGTCTGAGGACCAGAGAAGAGTCCAGCTCTTCTGGAGCAGAGCAAACATGGTGGGCAGTGATGGGAGGTCAGGTCAGAGGGGAAAGGGCACCAAAATCAGGTATGTCTTCATAGATCAGGATACAATTTTGGCTTTTGCTCTTGGGTGAAATAGAAAGGCATGGGGAGTTTTTAGAGAGTGTTGACATGATCTTTTTTTCTTTTTCTTTTCTAATACTTTAATAGGATTATCTTGGGTGATCAGTCAAGGAAGTGGAAACAAGGAGACTAGTTAGTAAGCTACTGTGGAAATAAGGACTGTTGATGATAATAGCTTGAACCACGGTCATGTCAGTGAAGATGGTAAGAAGGGGTTGAGTTTTGGCTACATATAAGGTCTGGTTTTCAATCAGGGAAAATTTTGCCCAGCAGAGGACATTTAGGATTGTTACAACTGGTTGTCACAACTGGGGTGTGCTACCAACATCAAAGTAGAAGCCAGGGATGTTGCTAAATATTCTAAAATGCACAAGACAGACCCCCACAACAAAGAATTATCCCTCCCCCACTTGCCAATAGTGCCCAGGTTGAGAAACAGTGTTTTAAGGTAAAACCATCATGATTTACTGATGTAGGGAGGAGGAGGGAAAGAGATACAAGGGCAGTGTCCTGAAGCTTTGCTCTGAGCAGCTCAGAGAGTGGAGTTGCTATCATTTAACCTGGGCTGACTGGGAAGGAGCCTGCATGGGGGAATATGAGGAACTTGGCATAGGACAAGTTCGATTTATAAACCTGTTGGAAATTCACATGGATATGTTGATCAGGAAGTTGGGTCTGAATTCAGGAGGCAGGTCTCTCCTAGAACCAGATGTTTGGAAGTCCATATCAGCTAGGTCAAATTTAAATGTATAATGTTAGAAATGTGGAGACAGCCTTGAAATCTGTAATCCTGTGTAGAAAAAGGGTAAGTTTCTAACGTACTTCCTTGGGGCCAAATGCCTTTTAAAAAAAATTACAGTGGTAAAATACACATAACATAAACTTTACCATTTTAACTGTTTTAAAGTGTACAATTCAGTGACATTTAGTATATTCACGGTGTGTTGGAAATATTGCTACTCTCTAGCTCCAGAACATTTTCACTATTCCAAATTACATTTTACAAGTATTTATAAAAAAGACTGGGAAATTATTTGCTATGAATAATGAGGTATGAAAGGAAAAAAAAATCTATTTGTTTCTTTGTGAGAGGTTGTTCTAATGGTCTTAAGTCATCTTCAGAGATCACTCAGTATACTAGGCAAAGTGTACTTTGTATACTTTCTACACAGGCAGACTCACATTCAAGTCCCAAGGATCTAGAGAGGAGAAAGTTCTTTAATCTCTCTGAGCCCTATTTATCTATCAAAATGAGGGCTGTGCATACTTCAGAGAACTGTTTTGAAAATTACAGTAAAACAAATGTATTGAAAAACCTAGTGTATAGTAGCTACTCATAAATGTTAGCTGTTATTTTTATCATTGCTATATATTATTTGATATTTGAAATATTTATTCTTGCTTTTATGTTATACAATTTTGTTTAGTTTTTTCCTTTAGACTCAAAAAGAAGTGAGATCAACCTGACAGCTATATGTACTTTATTAGTAAATGATCACAAGTAATTTGTCTGACTTTTTAGCTCTAAAACTTTCTATATGAGACTCCTGGAAAGTTTAATTTCAGTAGATCCTTCCCAGTGAATAAAAAGGGTAAAAAAAATGACCTGTGTTCTAGAAACTAAGTAAATAAGTCAAAATTAACCAATCTTTTTGGAAGAAAAAAAGATTATGAGAATGATGTTGGGTAAGAAAAAAGGATCTTAGATTAATATTTAATTACAGATTACATAATAATGTTTTCAATGTTGAAAGGACTTTAAGGAAAAATGGTATTTTATATATTTGCATATATTTAAGTTTAGGAATCTTAGAGACAGTACAACTTTCTTAGGAGAAGTCTGATTTTTTTTAATATGTGCTAGAATTTTGTGAAATATTTCTTCTGAGAATTTGATTAAATTGGAATCATTTGGTTACATCTATTGATATTAATTTGTCTTAGAACCATGTGTGTGATAAATTCTCAGTGGTGTTA
This sequence comes from Cephalophus harveyi, assembly GCA_006410635.1. NCBI lineage: Eukaryota > Metazoa > Chordata > Mammalia > Artiodactyla > Bovidae > Cephalophus > Cephalophus harveyi. Next base: position 290,831 of record SJYT01049003.1, read on the forward strand.
TTTCTGTGATATCAAAAAAACATAGACTTACATGGCATGGGATACATGTCTAATCATTTTTCCTTGGGGACCACAAGCACTAATTTTATAATGCTCTCAGTAAGCCAGAAAAAGTCTATATTACCTAAATAATTTGAACTAAATTACTCTGATTTTTTCTAAATAGTACTAAATGGAGGCTCCCTGAGAAAAAGATGTTATCGATTTTATTCACTGATACATTCTCAGTACCTAGAACATGAATAACTGTTGCACAAAATATCCCTAGCACATTAAGTACTTGTAGAATGAGGACCACTCTGTGTGTGTGTATTTATGGAAGTTGAGAAGTAAAGAATAAAGAGACCAAAGAAATAGAACATAAGATCCTTGTTATTGTAGAAGCTGAAATATATATTGAAGAAAGGGTATGAAATGATGAAAGCTAAAGTCAACCTTATAAATCAGTAAATATGAAATTAATCATCCTTATTATCTTGTTTCTTGGCTCCAGTACCATTTTTGATCATCTCTAGAAAAGGCATTGAACACAACTGTTATAAAAAGAAAATAGGTACACAGAGTAAGAAATTTATTTCTGTAATTCTTATGTTGAGATATTACAGTTGCATGTTGTCTTCTATTTAATTTCCTCAGAGGCAGCCAATTTTGACTTTTTGCTTACCTCCAGATTTCTAAGTAATGCACTCATTATTGATGTTCCTTGATTTATATGTTGAATATTTTCAATTGATTTTCTCTTATGTTAGTTGAGACTTTTTCTCTCATCTACCTACCTCTTCCCTACTTACTGCCTCCCATGAAAGCAGTTAGAATACTTATATCAATGATGACTGTATTATTATTTCTACATAGATACCGTTCTCTGCTGAGTCAAGCAGTGTACTACAGCCTCCTTTCAACTTTTTGTTTTATATAGAAATTAAAAATTACCTCTTCTTTTCTTTGCTTTGCCTTCTTCGAGTTTACTGCTGCTTTCCCCCGATGCTCCAGTTGACATGCTCATTATTGGTTTTTGAAATTTCAGCACAGTTCCGAACACTCTATTTTTTCTTTGGGAGATATTTCCACAGCCCCGTGTCCTCCATTCAGTGTGGATTGCTGCAGTTTCTCATCCTGAACTCCTTGTTCCCCTGGTTTTGTGTTTCTCTGCTTTTGTTGCTTTATTTTCTAGAACTGCTAAAATAGGATACACTGGAACTAATTTTTCATGTCTGAAAAGGTCTCTGCTTGTCATATACTTGACTGATAGCTTGGGTGTAGAGTTCAAGGTAAAAAAGCACTTTTCCCCCAGAATTTTTAAGGTTTTGCTCTACTGTATTCCAGCCCCCTGTGTTGTTGCTGCTGCTGCTGCTGCTAAGTCGCTTCAGTCGTGTCCGATTCTGTGCGACCCCATAGTCGGCAGCCCAGCAGGCTCCCCCGTCCCTGGGGTTCTCCAGGCAAGAACACTGGAGTGGGCTGCCATTGCCTTCTCCTGTGTTGTTGCTAGGAAGGTTTATGTCATTCTGATCTCATCTCCGTATGTTATGTGTTTGTTCTTTTCCTCTTTCTGAATCTTCTTTTTATCCACAAAATTCTGAAATTTCTTAATTATGTACTTTGGAGTGAGTCCTTTCACCTTTATTTTATTGGCAATTAGGAGAATATTTTGCCAGTATGCTCATGCTTTGCATTTCTGAGATTTATTTTGTGTTGTCTCTCTTCCTTCTGAAACACCTTAGATAGGTGTTTTACCTCTCTAATTGATCTTCAGTTTTCCCCTGTTTTTTTTTTTTTTTTTGTTTGCATTTTTATTGTAATTTGTAAAGTATTTATTCTGTTTCATCTTTCAAACGTTCCTTTGAATATTTTTTATTTCAGTGAGTTCTATACTTTAAAAATTTTTTTAAAAGATTTCTTTGATGTGGACCATTTTTAAAGCTTTTATTGAACTTTTTACAATGTTGCTTCTGCTGTTTATATTTTGATCTGTTTGGCAATGGGGTATGTGGGATCTTAGCTCCCCAACCAAGGATTGAACCCATACCCCCTACACTGGAAGGCAAAGTCTTACCCATTGGACCACCAGGAAAGTCCCTGTTCTGTACTTTGTAAAATTGAATTTTCTTCACAGATGCAGTGTGCTTTCATTTAGAGGATGTTAATAATAATTTAACTGTTTCCTTTTTATACTCTGTACCATTTATGCTTCCTCTAAATCTATTTTCTTCTTTTATTAATTTATTAGTTTGATCATAGCTTCTGCTGTAGGGAGCTTTCTTTTAAGGTCTATTGATTACTGGCTATCTCTTTAGTGTTTTTGATTATTGAAGGTGAGACATTAAAAGCTGATTGACATTCTATGTACCTGACTCAGATGTTTGGGCTTCACTATCAGACTCTTCTAAGTCGTGAGCTGGCTTTTTTTTTGGAAGATGGGTTTCTCAAAATTTATATCCATCAGTACCTGAAGGTCTTTTCTTCAGGGCTTATTATGGGTGTTATTTAAAGTGAAGGCTAAGCTGCTGTAACAATGATGATCCCAAATATATGGCTTAAAAAAATTAGCAGCTCCTGTCTCACTCATGAGAAGATTTCATCGTGGGCCAGGTTGTCTGGTGGTTCTGCTCCATATGTTCATTCAACCACAAAGCTTTCTTCTATCCTGTTGAAGGACATTATCCTTCTTTTCCCATTCAAGCTGAATCACAGACATTTCCATATTTTGGTGATGAAAAGAACACAGAGCTAAAATCTAAAAGAAGACATTTCAACAAATGACATAGAAGTTCCATACATGTTCCAGTTCTAACAGCCACTCCAAAAGTGGCTTCAAGCAATTGAAGACCATCTTCAATTTGGCTTTTGGGTGGGTGGGTGCAGCTGGGCGTTCTCCCTTGTGTTTGGATGAGGGCAGAGGGTGGCTCATCTGAAAGGCTTCTTTATCCACTTATCTGGTACCTGGACTGGGAAGACTCATACAGCTGAGGCTGGAATGATGGGGACTCTCTGTTCACATATCTTTCTCTGTGTGGTTGTGTCTGCATGTTCTCTTTGTATGGAGGCTGCAGGGTGATGGGAGTTCTTACATGATAGCTGAAGCTTCCAAAGAGAAACAGGTAGGAGTTGCATGGCTTTTTCTAATGGTCACTTTTGCTGCATTTTTTTTTTTTTTTTTTTGGTTGGAAGGGTGCCTTTAAGCAGGGGACCTAGATTTCATCTTTTGATTGGAGGACTGGCAAGGAATTTGCAGATAGATGTTTAAAATTTTCCATGATCCATCATTTCTGGTCACATTCCATTGGTGAGAATGTGCTCATATGGTTGCTGCTAGCCACAAGGGAAGATATGAAATGTAGTTTATAGTCGGACAGCTATGTGAGAAGGGAAAATAGATTCAGTCATGATGAACAGTCTTCATAACAGGGACTATTCAGTGTTTGGATCATTCAGGGATTTCCAGAGAGAGAGAGGGAGACAGAGAGGGAGGGGGAGGGAGGGGAGGGATGGGATTGATTTAGTATCAGGAATTGGCTCATGCAGTGACAGAGGCTGAGAAGTCTGGAGGCCCACGGGAAAGCCATTGGTGTAGTCCAGCCTGAGCCCAAATACCTGAGAACCAGGGGAACTGATAATGTAAGTCCTAGTCCAAGTGCAGGAGGAGAGCAGTGTTCCAGGTTGAACAGGCAAAGAGTAAGTTCTTCCTTCCTTTGTATTAATATTTTTATCCTATTTAGACTTCCAACAGATTGGATGATACCCACCCACACTGAGGAGGGCCATCTGCTTTACTCAGTCTACTGATTTAAGTGTTAACCTCATCTGAAAGGACCCTCATAGATATACACATAAATAATGTTTAGTCTGGGCATTCTGTGGTCCAGTCACATTGATGCATGAAATTTACCATGATGGTGTCTCCTGAAATGAACCCTGCCTACACTGGACTACTGATAAAAGAGTAAGGGCAGAATCTTAGCAGAAATGGCTCAACACTTAGTCCTCAGCATTTCACTTATTTCCTCTCTTTTAAACATGATATCTCATCACTCTCTTTCACTTTGTGTGCCTGCCTCAAAAATGTCCTTATTGAGTGCTGAATTCTGTTGTCTCTTTTCCTATAGATGTTGAGAAAGGGACAGAGCAAAAGACTGGGAGGGGCAGAGGAAAGGATTGTGTGTGTGTAGGGGGGTAATTGATTTCATTTATAGGCTTTAAATTATCCCCCATTTCAAGTCATAAACAGTATTACTTTTTTCCTAGGGTCTCTAGGTTTCAACTTGCCCAGAGTTCTGCTAGTATAAATTAGCTTTTTTTGTTGTATTCATCTGTGGGCAGAATCTCCATTTTCCTTCACATTTCAAATTACTTACTGCTCCTCTACCTGCTCTGACTGTTGCAAAGTTCAGTGCTACTTGTTCACCTCTAGCTCTATATTTTTGGCCCTTATTGAGTTTCATCTTGTAATGCCTTTACTGTCATTTCAAGAGAGTGTCAGGAGAGGAGTGAAAAAAAAATATATGTGTGTGTGTGTCGTGTCCTCCAAGTTAATTGGACATCTTTAACTTACTTGTCCTAAAGCTTCTGTTTTAGGGTATTTATTATGGAATAAAAGGATGTTGAAATGTTAATTTTTTTGTGGTGACTGACTCCCTTATTCTGTTTGGGCATGTACTACAAAATCTGTTTATAACAAAACTGACCAGACTTTTTCCAGGTTAAAATTTGTTTTAATTTAAATGTTCACTGGGTCTGTATGATTGGTTCAGACTGAGCTGTTAGATTAGAGATAAAGAGGGGAACAATTTCTCTCTAAAGTTCAGATTATCAATGCAGATTTCTTTATGACCCCCTGAAAATTATCTTCCTTCAACTTTTCCTTTCATGGTAGAATTCAAATATTTAACATAAGGTTGAATTATTCTTAACTAGGAAAACAGAGGATTCCATTCAAAGAAATAGAGAAGTCAAAGATGAAAACAAGTCTGAGCTATCAAAGTGGGATTGAAATATGAATTAAAGACCAAAAGGCAGTATTACAAATTCATAAAGCAACCTGAAAAACTTATGTTGTAAAGCTCTTCATGATCTTATTTACCATGAAGCACAGGCAGTGTTGATTGGAATTAAAAAAGGGGAAAAAAAAAAAGAAGAAGCCTACCTTCTTGTGGCTTGATTATGAATTTACTCAGTTCATAAAGTTATTTTGATATAAGAACAAAGTTCTCCAAACTACAGCCGCAAGTGACATCTGGGTGATAGATGTTAGTGCCACCAATAATATCTAAGACTTAATCAGAGAAATAATTTCAAAAGTGTGTGTTTAACACCATTCTTGTTTATTACTCTCTTTAATACTATATCTGTTAAAGCTTATTTTCATAGCAAGTGTATGCATATGAATTCACTATCTCATCCTTTTGTTTCTTTTCTTCTTTGGAATTACTATGGTAACCAAACTGTGGTTCCTGTAGGGAATCTGTGATATTATTACCCCCTTATCTTGATTCTCCCAAAAGAGCAGAATAATAAGCTGTTGTGGAAATAAGTAGCTTTATCACCCAACGGTGAATTTCATTCATGGATATACTTCACTACAAAAGCAACACAACAACTGTTAACAATAACATATGGATATGTTTTTTTGTGTGGATTTTTCCTCAAGGTTAATAATTTTTTTAATTGAATGCAGCTGCTCAAGAATTTTTGTTGCTAAGTATGCTCACTTTTTGAAAGCAAATGCTTTTAGATAAATGTTTTGAGGCTTAGTTACTTAGCTGTATTTGTAGAGAACCTGTAAACAATAGATATGTTGGCTCCATATACTAGGTAGGGTGATGGGATGGTTCAGATCAGATACCAAAGTCAAAACTGTCCAGGTGTTATGTGAAGGTGTGTGACCTCAAACTTATGCCTTTACTTTCTCATCAATAAAATGGAAATAAATAAAGGAGTCTGTGTAAAGCATAGTTCATATTCTATACTACATACTCAAGCGTACATTTCCATACTCAAAGTATTACATGATGAAAGTCACATTAAGTACTCAATTAATGCTACCTTTTTATTTGTATTTAATGGATGCTACTCTAAGAGATTATTTCCTATTCCTCCCACCTGACATGTGGAACTTAAGTTAGTTTGGATATATAGAAATGCAGCTATAATGAATATAATTTCTCTCAAGATGTCGTTTGCTATTCTTTTTCTTCATTTTAATGTTCTAAAATAAGTTATTTTAAAAATTTCCATTTTATTGTTTATTTCTATTGGCCTTCATCATGCGCTAGCTGTTTCAAATATTGGAACTCCAATAATACCATCCCCTGATATTTGTTTATGGAATTCTTTTACTGTTTTTCAAAGCAAAAGCTGGAGATGTTATTCAAAATGGTTACTGAGTAGAATATGGTCTCAAAGCTTTCTAAGAGCCAAGAATGTGTAGCCTGTATCCAAATTTAGGATTGAACTTAGATGCATCTATATGATTGACTTTCTTCATCTTCAAATTTGGAATGAGAAAGATCAAGGATGTGAGTGACAACTTTATATTTGATGATAAGTTCAAAAATTAACATATTACATTATCTTTTATTTATCTCGCACAGTCCTGACAATAGCCTGAGATGTTCTGGGAAGAGTAGGGAAGAAACCAAGTTTGAATAGCATAGATATTAAGTGATGGAACCAACACTAGCCCACTGCCAATTTCAAAGTTTGGTTAGGTTTTCATTATGCAAAGGTTTTTCCTTGTTTGAAAATTTGAACTTAGAGCTACTTATGGTGTTGCCATTCTCAATAGAAAGGCTTGTGAATCAAAAGAATTACCACTTTTTATTCCTTAAGATTTCACGTTAGTTGGTTATCATTTTGGTGGTTGATAATCTACATAAATGTTTTATGCCAAATGAAGGCTTTTCTGCAGCATTCTATGCTGTTACAATACTATTAATTATTAGCATGAAAGAATGATTCCTTTTTATCAATTTTATTGAAGTATAGTTTATATGCTCAACATTTACTCTGTCTATTTTAATTATTTTTACTACATTAACCAAGTTGAGCAACTATCACTACCACAAAACTACAGTTAATCCCTATTCCTGTTCTCCAGCCTTAGGCAAGAACTGACCTAGTTTCTGTCTCCATGAATTTTCCTTTTCTGGATATTTCATGTAAATGAAATAATACAGGAAATGTTCCTTTGTGATTGGCTTGTTTCACATAGCATAATGTTTTTGAACTTCATACTATAGGGCTATCAATGTTTCATTCCTTAATATTGCTGAATAATATCACATTCTGTTGTATTGATATGACATTTTTTAAGTCCATTTACAAGTTGATGGACATTTGGGTTATTTTAAATTTCTTTGGCTACAACGGATAATGCTGCTGTACAAGTCTTGGTATGATCATACATACATTTTCATTTTTCTTGGGAGTGGAATTGCTGGGTTGATGCTTAATTTTTTTAAGAAATTGAAAGCTATTTTCCAAAGTGGCCAGAGCTTTTACATTACCACCAGCAATATATGAGGGTTCATATTTTGCCATACTTTCTTGCTAACAATTGTTATTGTCTATATTTTTTATTAAATTTATTTTAGTGGGTATGAAATATAGTATATAGTTTTGATTGGCATTTCATTAATGACTAATGATAATGTCTTTTCATGTATTTATTAGCTATTTATATACTTTTTTTGAAATGTCTATTCCAGTCCTTTTTGCATTTTTAAATTATATTAGCTGTCTCCTTGTTATTCAGTTTCAAGTGTTCTTTTTATGTTCAAGATACAAGACCTTCATTGGATATGAGCTTTGCAAATATTTTCTTCCTGTCTGTGACTTGCCTTTTCAATTTTAATGATGGCTTTGAAGTACAGAAGTTTTGAATTTTGAAGTTCAATTTATCAATTTTTCCTTCATTTATAGATTGCACTATAGCTGGGAAATCTGTGCCTTATTCAAGCTGTCAGATATTTTTCTTCTGTTTTCTAAAATGTTTGTAGTTTTGACTCTTGCATTTAGGCTTGTGATAAGTTTTAAAATACTTTTTTTTTTGGTATGGTGTGGGTAAGAGTTTAAATTCATTTTGGGGGGGCATATGGATATCCCATATATCAGCAAAGAGTCGAACACGACTGAGCGACTGAACTGGACTGAAGTGAACTGAACTGATGGATATCCCATGTATCAACATTGCTTATTGAGAAGACTATACTTTCCTCATTGAATTGCCTTGGCATCTGTGAAAATCAATTAACTATAAATATCAGAGCTTATTTCTGGACTTTGAGCTCCGTTCCATTGATCTATATGTCTATTCTTATGCCATAACTACACTGTCTTGATAACTGTAGCTTATTTTGACAGCTTTATAATACATTTTGTAATTGGAAAGTTCTCCAACCTCATTTTATATAAAAATTCCTTTTGCTATTCTGAGACTTTTACATTTCTGTTTCCATTTTAGGATTAGTTTGTCTATTTCTATAAAAGCTTGCTGAACTTTTGATAAGGGATTATGCCCAAATCTATAGTTCAGTTTAGAAAGAATTGCTATCTTAGCAACAGTGAGTCTTTAATTTATGAACATGGACTGTCTCTTAATTTCTTTTATTTCCCCTAGTAATATTTTCTAATTTTTAGTAGATAAATCTTATACTTCTATTATTAAATTTATTCATAAGTATCTTATTCATTTTGAGTGAAGTTGTTCTCTTAATTTGATTTTAAGATTATTTACTGATAGTACAAAGAAAGGAAGTTTATTTTTATCTTGATCTTGTATGTTGCCAGGATTGGTTATTAAGCTTATTATTTGGTGATTAAACTATTCTCTGATTTAAAATTGATCATACTAGGGAACTATGTAATGTGTATAAGAGACAGATCTTATACTTCTATTATTAAATTTATTCATAAGTATCTTATTCATTTTGAGTGAAGTTGTTCTCTTAATTTGATTTTAAGATTATTTACTGATAGTACAAAGAAAGGAAGTTTATTTTTATCTTGATCTTGTATGTTGCCAGGATTGGTTATTAAGCTTATTATTTGGTGATTAAACTATTCTCTGATTTAAAATTGATCATACTAGGGAACTATGTAGAATTTTCTAGACTGCCAGGATCTTAAATGTAGGGGTAAAATTTTTTTGGACTACTTCTTGCCTAATTAAAAAAAGGAGCTTGTAGTGTGCTACAACTCACTTGGGATATAATAGTGGGAAACCGAGCCTTTTAATGATCTTTGCTACCTCTCGTGCCCAGAGGTTTCTCCTAGTACCTTATTAAGGCAAAAATCTTTTTTCCAGCTAACCAATAGAGAACACATCCTTTAAAGTATCAATGAACCATGCTATGAAAAATACTCTTTGTTAAGTGAATAGACTATTAAAACACAGGGAAATTTATGTTTATAATATATTAGGGTTTTTTCTTCTTAACAGACCTCTACCAATAGCAAAGTTTCTGTAATAAGTGAAAAGCTCTGATTGCCAGATGAATTGGGAGCTATCTCCATTAACTCCTTCTAAATACTATTTTACTTAAAAAAAAAAAAAAAAAAAGACATACAGAACTTGGCCAGATTCTTTTAGCTTATATATATTTAAGGGTACCTGGCTTGTGTGGAAAAAAATGTATTGTTTTTCTGTTTCCTAAAACTCTGTTTAAAGATTAGTCCTGCAGTCTGTGTCTGGCGCTCTATTATTCTAGCCTCTTGGGAGTTAAGTGTCTTGTTTTTGTTTTAATATTTATTTCCATTGTGTATTATTATATGCTTCAAGTAACTACTATTTATCATTTCAACTATATAATGTAAAAATGTTTATTACATTCTTAAATGTGATTTTAAAACTGAACTCTGACATTGTAACTTTTATTCTGGGGACTCTTGTCCAGTTTTATAAGATAAATCTGTTGGACAGCATATTTCAGTTAACATAAACTGGTTTTGTTCAAGAATATGCCTTTAGTTTCCAGTGAATCAAGCTATATTTAGCGTCCTGAAATAGTGGGAGGTTTTTAAAAGTTCAAAAAGTAGCAAGTAGATGAGAATCTTGTACCTTGCATTTCACTAGATTTATGTTAAAGCTGTAAGGGGGCTCCTAAAATTGTTGGTGGGGAAATTTAAGAATTATGAATAACCAGATATTCATGTTTGGTGGGCTTCCCAGGTGGCGCTAGTGGTAAAGAACCTGCTTGCCAATGCAGGAGACTTTAAGAGACTTGAGTTCAATCACTGGGTCTGGAAGATTCCCTGGAAAAGGGCATGGAAACCCACTCCAGTATTCTTGCCTGGAAAATCCCATGAACAGAGGAGCCTGGCACACTATACTCCAGAGGGTTGCAAAGAGCTGGACATGACTGAAAGGGCTATCCTGGAATGTGAAGTCAAGTGGGCCTTAGGAAGTATCGCTACAAACAAAGCTAATAGAGGTGATGGAATTTCAGTTGAGCCATTTCAAATCCTAAAAGATGATGCTATGAAAGTGCTGCACTCAATATGCCAGCAAATTTGGAAAACTCAGCAGTGGCCACAGGACTGGAAAAAGTGAGTTTTCGTTCCAATTCCAAAGAAAGGCAGTGCCAAAGAATACTCAAACTACCACACAATTGCACTCATCTCACATGCTAGTAAGTAATGCTCAAAATTCTCCAAGCCAGGCTTCAGCAATATATGAACTGTGAACTTCCAGATGTTCAAGCTGGTTTTAGAAAAGGCAGAGGAACCAGAGATCAAATTGCCAACATTTGCTGGCTCATCGAAAAAGCAAGAGAGTTCCAGGAAAACATCTATTTCTGCTTTATTGACTATGCCAAAGCCTTTGACTGTGTGGATCACAATAAACTGTGGAAAATTCTGAAAGAGATAGGAATACCAGACCACCTGACTTGCAACAGTTAGAACTGGACATGGAACAGATTGGTTCCAAATAGGAAAAGGAGTACGTCAAGGCTGTATATTGTCACCCTGCTTATTTAACTTCTATGCAGAGTACATCATGAGAAATGCTGGGCTGGATGAAGCACAAGCTGGAATCAAGATTGCTGGGAGAATTATCAATAACCTCAGATATGCAGATGACACCACTCTTATGGCAGAAAGTGAAGAAGAACTTCTTGATGCAAGTGAAAGAGGAGAGTGAAAAAGTTGGCTTAAAGCTCAAAATTCAGAAAACAAAGATCATGTCATCCAGTCCTATCACTTCATGGCAAATAGATGGAGAAACAGTGGAATTAGTGGCTGACTTTAATTTTTTGGGCTCCAAAGTCACAGCAGATGGTGATTGCAGCCATGAAATTAAAAGATGCTTACTCCTTGGAAGGAAAGTTATGACCAACCTGCTGTTGCTAAGTCGCTTCAGTAGTGTCAGACTCTGTGCGACCCCATAGACGGCAGCCCACCAGGCTCCCTCGTCCCTGGGATTCTCCAGGCAAAAACACTGGAGTGGGTTGCCATTTCCTTCTCCAATGCATGAAAGTGAAAAGTGAAAGTGAAGTCGCTCAGTCATCTCTGACTCTTAGCAACCCCATGGACTGCAGCCTACCAGGCTTCTCCATCCATGTTATTTTCCAGGCAAGAGTACTGGAGTGGGGTGCCATTGCCTTCCCCAATGACCAACCTAGACAGCATATTAAAAAGCAGAGACATTACTTTGTCAAAAAAGGCCCGTCTACTCAAAGCTATGGTTTTTCCAGTAGTCATGTATGGATGTGAGAGTTGGACTATAAAGAAAGCAGAGCACAAAAGAATTGATGCTTTTGAACTGTGGTATTGGAGAAGACACTTGAGAGTCCCTTGGACTGCAAGGAGATCCATCCAGTCCATCCTAAAGGAAATCCATCCTGGGTGTTCATTGGAAGGACTGATGTTGAAGCTGAAACTCCAATATTTTGGCCACCTGATCTGAAGAGCTAACTCATTTGAAAAGACCCTGATGTTGGGAAAGATTGAAGGCAGGAGGAGAAAGGGATGACAGAGGATGAGATGGTTAGATGGCATCACCGACTCAATGGACATGGGTTTGGGTGGACTGCAGGAGTTGGTAATGGACAGGGAGGCCTGGCATGCTGCAGTTCATGGGGTTGCAAAGAGTCGGACATGACTGAGCAACTGAACTGAACTGAAGGAGCTTAGTGTGTGTGATTCTGAAAAAATCTTAATATATTAGAAAAGGAAAAAACCCTAACATATTATAAACATAAATTCTTCTGTGTTTTAATAGAAATGCACATATGTTTAGTACTTACTAGCCTTTATATTAATTTCAGAGAATCAGAAGGATTTTGATATTCCTAGAATACTGCATAAGTATTATAAGATATGTTAAGATTCAATCACTGAATAAGCAAAGTTTAGGTACTATAGGACTTCCTAGGTGATACAGTAGGAGAGAATCCACCTGCCAATGCAGGAGCTACAGGACGTATGAGTTCAGTCCCTGGGTCAGGAAGATCCCCTGGAGTAGGAATGGCAACCTGCTCCAGTATTCTTGCCTGGAAAATCCCATGGACGGAGAAGCCTGGCTACAGTCCTTGAGGTCACAAAGAGTCAAACATAACTGAGTGACTAAGCACAAACACATGCACACACACACATATGTTCTATAATCATTAACATGTTGATAACATGCTTGTGTATACTTTACTGGCTGCCTAGTGCAGCCTTCTGAACGTAGCATGTCTGGTATGACTGATCATGAAGAATGGCTTTTCGAATTAGAATTTAATAAAAAAATTTCGTGGTTTGAATACGAAGCTCTGCTCCCTGTGTGATGAGTGGTTTCATTTCTTTCTCAGCAGTTGGGTAATGATTATGGCTCCAGATGCATTGAGAGTGATAAAGAGATTGATTAATTTCACTTGAAAGGCCATGTGTTCAAAAAGCATCCTATTGGAATGCCATGAATGAGGATCTGACATCTTTGTAGTGGGGAGTTGTACTTTTACTTGGTATCCCACCAGTGCTGGAAACAGAATCTCCAAACCAATGATGCTTATCCATTTGATCTATAAAGTAGTGAGTCTGACTCACAAACCAGTGCACACTTGTGTGAGTATATCTGTTTTTGCTATCTTTCTCTGAATTTGCAACAAACTATTTGTGACTGTTGAAAGGTTCCTTCTGCTTCTTTACCCTAGGGATGTCTTTGAGTTATGTGTTGTTATTGATCAATAGCACCAAAGTTGCTTCAGAACCATGGCTTAATTTAAGACACACACACAGACATAGCACATAGCTCAGCACAGTACAATGAAGACTTTCTATATTTTAATGTGGATAAAACATTTTTAATATTAAAGCAGTGTGACCATAACGAAAAACCTTTTATTACATTTTATAAAAAAATGAACAAAAAAGGGTCTATTTATCTAATACTTTGTCAGCTTGCATCTATTTGATACTTAATAGTTTCAAGGAACATTTATCTTAAATATATTTTTTACATACCACTCCCTTTCATTTTCATATATTCTGTAATTTTTAAAATAAATCTTTTATGAAAATTTAGTAAGAAGTGACTGAAAATTTAATTTTTAAAAGAAAAATAAAACATCCATCAAAATTGACTGCCTCAGATTTTGATGAAAGAAAGATATGCATGCACAGCTGTGATTTTAGCATGAAGCTTAAACTTAATGAGTTTTGTTTCTGAGTCTGAAAATGAGTGGATGTGTATCCCTGAGTAAATAAAATATAGGCATCCTCCTAAAATACATACAATTTCTCTCTCAAGGCATGAAGTGAGAGGATTGTATAAATTGATTATGCTTTGAAGACCATCATAAGACTTTATACTCAGTGCTTCTGTAAATCAGGAAAGTATTCTCATTCCTTGGATTTGCTGTTGTTTTAATAGAGAAGTTTTGATCTGTGATGTCTTAGGTTTTTTTTTTTT
>SJYT01049011.1:0-75691 GCA_006410635.1 Cephalophus harveyi
ATATTCAAAAGCAGAGACATTTCTTTGCCGACTAAGGTCCGTCTAGTCGAGGCTATGGTTTTTCCTGTGGTCATGTATGGATGTGAGAGTTGGACTGAAGAAGGCTGAGTGCCGAAGAATTGATGCTTTTGAACTGTGGTGTTGGAGAAGACTCTTGAGAGTCCCTTGGACTGCAAGGAAATCCAACCAGTCCATTCTGAAGGAGATGAACCCTGGGATTTCTTTGGAAGGAATGATGCTAAAACTGAAACTCCAGTACTTTGGCCACCTCAGGCGAAGAGTTTACTCATTGGAAAAGACTCTGATGCTGGGAGGGATTGGGGGCAGGAGGAGAAGGGGATGACCAAGGATGAGATGGCTGGATGGCATCACGGACTCGATGGACGTGAGTCTGAGTGAACTCCAGGAGATGGTGATGAACAGGGAGGCCTGGCGTGCTGCGATTCATGGGGTCGCAAAGAGTCGGACGTGACTGAGCGACTGAACTGAACTGAAACTCTCCAGTTAGACTGTAAACTCCTTGGAGACAGTCCTCATCTCTTTATTCATACTTGTAACAAGAAAACATCAAATATGCAGCTATGCATACAGAAGACATGCAGCCAAGATTTTCAGATAAACAACTGATAGCAACATTCAGCCCAGGCTTTGTCACCGAGCCTGAGGGTGTCCGTATACCCAGGCTGCCCTGGAGGGTGTGTTCTCTCCACATTGACCCTGGCTCGAGATCCAACCAGTTCATCCTAAAGGAGATCAATCCTGGGTGTTCATTGGAAGGACTGATGTTGAAGCTGAAACTCAAATACTTTGGCCACGTGATGCGAAGAGCTGACTCACTGGAAAAGACCCTGATGCTGGGAAAGATTGAGGGTAGGAGGAGAAGGGGACGACAGAGGATGAGATAGTTGGATGGCATCACGGACTCAATGGACATGGGTTTGGGTGGACTCCAGGAGTTGGTGATGGACAGGGAGGCCTGGCGTGCTGCGGTTCACGGGGTCGCAGAGTCCGACAGGACTGAGCGACAGGAACTGAACTGAACTGAACTGCCCTCCAGCTAGGGACTGGGGACAGAGAGAGTCAATGGGCGGTGGCACTGCCCTTTGGAGTGTAAATTACTTCCTCACCTCTAAGCAACTATAGTACCTGCTCATTCCCCTATGAAAGTAATTATCACTTGCAATAAATGTTACCTGTATGTGTCTGCCTTTCCCAACAGAGTGTGAAAACTTGATGCAACTCCAGCACATTAAAAGGGACTCGACAATTTAGTGTAAAAAAACAAATGTAAACAAATATGTTAATGAAAGGGATAGTTTCTAGATAAAAGGTAGAAATGGCAGCTGAGGAATTAAAGGCAGCCAGAATGGGTACAGTTCAGAGCCAGGCAGGGCAAAGGAAGGCAGAGGCTGGGGCCCTGGTTGCCCTGTGTTCCGTTTCCTGTGAGAAAGACCCCCTCTAACCTAGCAAGACCTGGTGCAACTCTGGAGCCGTGGGGGAGGTGGTGGGGTGGGGGAGGATGGGGGGTTGGAGAATATGCTTCTGCTATCAAATTTACTTGCCTAGGGAGGCAAAACAAAATGACAGCTAAACCTCCATAGCCTTGATCTGCCTGTGATGGAAAATATCATACATTTTTGCTCTTTGGATTTTGATCCACAACAAAACTTTCCACTAGAAACCAGTATGGAAGTTTTACCACCTCCAGGTCAATAGAACTTAAGGAATCTTGATGTCACCCCCCTTTTCTCCACTCCTTTCACTCAACACTGCCTACCACGCCATACATCTGCATTCACATTCAGCCCTTGCTAGCTGATTGGTTATTTTTTTTTCCAGTCCTTTGAAACCAGTTCTATCTGACCCCCTAAATCCTTGCTCTTAGCCTCTGTAGCTGAGGGATTATACCATTTTGCTCTTCATGTTAGTTGAGTTCTTATTAGTGTAAAGATGAAGAAAACTGAGACTCACAGAAGGTAAGTAATTTATTTAGATTCATTCAGCTTATAGGAGATGACACTTGGGTTCCACCTCCAGTCTAGCTGACTGCAGAACCATGGTTGGCTGGGGCTGCATTTTCTGCTCAGGCCTTTGCTTACTGTGGTCCCATTCCCTCTCCCATCCTCCCCCCAGTCCTCTCAGCTCTTAGCAAAACACATCCCACCTTCCCATCCTTGGCTCCCATCATCTCTACCTGGGTAATACTCTCTGGTCCTCCTCGAGTCCTATCTCCTCCAGGAAACTGTCCAGAAGAGAGCTCCAAAAGCTCTACTCGTCTCACCATCCACCGTGCGCCGCCGTGTGCATTTACACTATCTGTCACGAGCACTGGCAGTGGAGATGCCTGAGCTGCTGGGCTGGACCATAAGCTCCCCAGTCCTGCACTTCTTTGCCCCTCTCACTGCACCCTGTGCCTGGCACTCAGGAAGGATGAGCATCTGCATATGGTTAGCAGAAATGCTGCCAGCAAGTTCAGCAGGTATTTATTTAATGTCCACTATGTGCTGTCTTCAAGACCCTGTCACACAGGCCACCCCACTTAAGTCTATGTAAACTGCTCCTGCCTGCTTGAAAGTGAAAGTGAAGTCGCTCAGTCGTGTCCGACTCTGCCACCTCGTGGACTGTAGCCCCCCAGGCTCCTCCGTCCATGGGATTCTCCAGGCAAGAATACTGGAGTGGGTTGCCATTTCCTTCTCCAGGGGATCTTCCCTACCCAGGGATCAAACCCAGGTCTCCTGCATTGCAGGCAGACGCTTTAACCTCTGAGCCACCAGGGAAGCCCTCCTGCATGCTTACTGGCTTCTATTCTCACACTGTTCTCTGTCCTTATGAGGCAAAAGTTGGCTCATCCGATTCTTATGAAAAACAGGAATAAAGTAAATTGTTCCCTGAGTCTAAAAGCAAGCAGCTACTTTCAAGTTGTAGCTTTAAGAGGATTTAGGCAGGGCTCCTTACTTCCAAAATGTCCGTTCCACTGGGTGTCATGATAGCTTCCTTCTCTCAGATGAAATTTTTTTGTTCTTCCTCTGAGGTTACTTCTAAAATGCAGCCCCCTCCACCTTTGTCACAGATATTAAGCTGTATCAGCAGACATCATATCTGGGAATCAGGAGGAATTGGACACGGGAAGAGTGTTTGGGAACAGGGACCACAGTCCAACTCCTTAACAAGGCTCAGAACACCCGTCAGGATCTGGCCCCTGCCTACTTCCCCAGCTTTCTCTCCCTTCACTCTTGCCTTTGTAAGGGTTTAATTCTGTAGCATCTGATTTTATACACTTCATCATTCCCTGCTCTCTTTCACTTTCCTGACTTTAGACATACTGTGCTCACTTCTTTGGCTGCCTTAACTCCTATCCATCTTTCAAGTTCAGGCCTCACTTCCTCCAGGAAGCTTTCCCTATTCATCTCAGTCTGGGTTTGATGCCCCTGCCACATATCGCATCGCTCCTTGTGCTTCCTGAATCGTAGCACATAATGCACTGCTGACTGTGAGTTCCAAGGGTACAGGTTCCAAGTTGGACTTGGTACTATCCCAACACCAGCCACTGCCTGGCACATAGTAGCTATTCAAAGAATATTCACGACAGGAATCAATAAGCTGGGCCTGAATGGATAGATGAGTGTTCTAGGGACAGACTTTGCCTCCTTCACATCAAGGAATTGCTTTGCCCCAGCCCCATGTAGTTTTTCTGGCTCCAGACAAGACCCTGCTAAAAAGTGTACTATAGATGGATCACAAAGGACACCGAGGATGTGTATAATTCCATGCAACCCATTCCCAAGCCTAGTTGTACAACCGGGAGCATGTGTCATTTTCTTTTGACGGGAAACACTGTACCAACGAGGCTCCCTCAATAAATCAGTGGGTAAAGAATCCACCTGCAGTGCAGGAGACACAGGAGACACAGGTTTGATCCCTGGGTTGTAAAGAGCCCTTGGAGAAGGAAATGGCAACCCACTTCAGTGTTCCTGCCTGGAAATCCCCATGGACAGAGGAGCCTGGTGGGCTACAGTCAATGGGGTTGCAAAGAGTCAGACACAAGTGAGCAACTAAACCACCACCACCAATGTGCCAATATGCCTGGGAGTGTATGTGCCCACCTCAGAAGCTTAGACATCACCACAGACTACCAACACTGTAATAGCTTAAGTGGGGCTCCTGAGATCCCGCATAAAGTTATAAAGGCCATCTTGGAACCAAAGGTCAGATTTCCATTGTATAAAGGTGGTGGGCTGAAGATGTCCTTTAATCCCTGAGACATGAGCTGGAAAGAGGCCAGTAACTGCCAGATGCAGAAGAGAAAGGCAGGGTAGGATCTCTGCTTTGGGTAACGGGGGCAGCACAGGTCACGCTATGCTTAATAGCTTGCAGGAGGCTGGTCCAGGTCTCTGGGGAGGACAACCTGAGCGAGCAGAGCTACTTTTAAAGAGTCAAAAGAGGGACTTCCCTGGTGGCCCAGTGGCTCTAATTCCACTTCCCAGTGTAGGGGGCCTAAGTTCCATCCTTGGTCAGGGAACTAGATACTACATGCCGCAACTAAGACCTGCCGCAGTCAAATAAATAATTTTTTTTTTAAGAAAAGGAGTCAAAAAAGATAATCAAAAGAAGCCAAACTTTGCAAGTTTGACTGAAACACGAATCACGGTCATGGTTACAGCTGGCCATTATTAAGAGCTAGAAACATGCCCACTCGGTTCTCAACGCTTTACAAATATTAACCGAATGATCCTGACCGCACCGGGTGACAAGGTAGGTCCTATTCTCACCGCCACTTCATAGCTGAGGGTACTGAGGCACAGGCATCCTAGGTGACTGATCCAGGATCACAGTTAGTATAAAAAGAAGCGTTTGAACCCACCATTTTGGCTTCAGAGCTTTGCTGAGATCCTGGATGAGAGTGGAGGGGACTGGTCATCCATGCAAACAAAGGAATGATGATCCAGTGGGGCTAAGGCTGGAGGGTGGTCAGGACCACACCGCATGCAGCAGTACTCACTAAGCATTTTCTCTCCGTGTCCAACACTGGTCAGGCACTGGGCACAGTGGGTGAGTAGAATCCAGTCTTTGGCCTTGAGAGTTCTCAGTCTCAAGTGTGGATAGTCCTGTGGTCAGGGCTGTGGGCAAGGAGATGTGGGAGTCGTGATAGGCAAGCCCTGACCCCTTCCTGGAGAGGATTTATGGGGTAGGGAGGCATTCACCTGGGGCTGGAAGATGAGAACTGTGATTTGGGCTTTGTGTCTTGGTTTCCTCCATCTTTTCAGGGGAAATGCCTGAAGGCCAAGGACTGTGCTTTACTTATCTTTGTCTTCCCAAGTGCCGTCACAATGGAATGGCACATAAAAGGTGTTTAATAAATGTGTATGAATGACATGAAAGAGGAAACTGATTGAGCAGAATTGATTGTAAGGAACTCCAATCTGGGAACGGAAGCAGGCAAAACAAACATTTAGCAGATTCAGGTAGAAATGAAAACCAGAGTGAGCGATGCACAATAGGAAGAAGCCCTTTGCTGAGCCTGAGTAGGTCTGCCGGAAGTCTCTGCTCTCTGTCCTGGTTCTCTCTGCTGTCTGGAAGGACTGAGGGCAGAGAGGGGTTGTTCTCTGTAGGGGCCCTGATGATGCCGCCATTGTGTCTGGAGCTTGGACAGAAAGCCTGCTTCAAAGGGAAAGTTAGAAGGGCCTGCAGTCAGGTAACACACACAGAGCTCCGGAAAGCCCTCCCAACACTAGATGTCCTGATAACTGGCAGCTTCCTACAACTCCAGCTTCCAGCCCCCAGAGTGGGACCTGCATGATTTCATCACCCATCCCACATCACCTTTGGGAATTATTCTCAAGGTGGGAATATTATTATTCCCTCAGATTATTCTCAAGGTGGGAAGGAAGTGATGAAACCCAGGGTCAAGTCCTCTGCTTTTCTGATCACCTTTGACACCAGCTCTCTGTTTTTAATGTCACCTTTGCTACCACATCACCAAAGGGACCATGAAAGACTTAAAAAAAAAAAAAAACAAACCCTCATTGTGCATTATGATTCCAAAATTCAAAATCTGGGTGAAAAAGAAAAACCTAAATATCTAACAAAGATTGGTTAAATAAATCATGGTTTGCCCAAGCAATGAGACATTTAGCAGCCATTAGAAACAATGGTGTAGATTTTTATTGACACAAAATTACATTTAAGACATACTAAGTGAAAAAATTAGTTATAAAACAGCTTGTAGATATACATGGATACAGTGACATACAGAGGGGGAGAAAAGCCTAGGAAGATATACATCAAATACTAAATGTTGGTTATTTCCAGGTTATATCTTCATGAATAATTTTTATTTTGTTTTTTATGTCCATTCTTAACTTGCATACAATGAGCAATCAATGAGTAATCATAAAAGGTCGGTCTGAGTGAGAATCTTTGATGATTTTAAAAACAGACAACGTGACCCTGGGGTTTCATCAACCCCTCTGTACCTTGAGAATAATCTGAGAGGCCCAAAGGTGACCTGGAATGGGTGAAAAGGTCACGCAGGGTCACATGTTGCTGATTGCAAGTTGGAGTGGCAGGAAACTCCCAATTGCTGTAAAATCTGCTGCGTTCAGGAGGTCCTTTTGGATAATAATATATGGTTCTGATTGCAGGCATTGCTAATTTTCTCCTCCCTGCCCTAGTCTCCAGAGTCAATGGTGGCAAAATCAAGCGACTGAGCCTGGGGCTGGAGCAGGAAGTGGTCCAGGTCAGCTCTAATGAGCTTCCCCGACCTGCCAGTGTAGTTTCCTTTCCTTCTCCGGTGTAGTCTCAACTCAATCAGGGCTGAGCCTGGGCTGGGAGGGAATCACTTTCCTCACCATTATTTCATTGTCTGCATCTACCTCCTGCCCAAGAGGCCAGCTCACTTTTCCACCGTCAATTATTTATATACAGAAGCTCAGAAAAGAGCCTCGATCTTCCCCTCCCGTTTTCTCCAGGGTCTTGCCTGCAACAGTTTAACCCTCTCCCACTGCCGTCTTTCTGGAGCTCTTTCTTGGCTCTGAGTCTGTCTCTCAATTATATTTAGAGGTCAGGTGTGGGGCAAGTGAGGAACAGAGTCAGGGGCATCAGTTCCCAAAGGACCAGACACTCAGGCTGTTTAGCAAAGGGTAGGATTGGGGTGGCTTCCATGGTCATGCTGAGTTGCTCCATCCAAAGGTTGAGAAGCTCTGCCCCACCCAGCCCTTTTCTCACGCAGACCAACGAGTACCCCATACACAGACTGTATGCACACAAATATACTGTATGCAGAAATGCTATGCCTGCCATCATGAATGGGGCTTCCCTGGTGACTCAGACAGTAAAGCGTCTGACTGCAATGCGGGAGACCCGGGTAAATACATGAATACATCATGAATATATGCACCCTCAGCCGTACATACACAGACACCAGCATGCATTCCCTTAGGCATCCAGACCTGTATGTATATACACAAACATAACTCACAGGCACTGGAAATTACACAATGACATGCAGACACCCACAGACTCTTGTGCATTCTCATACACACAGACGTGGACACCTGTACAGACATTTAACACATAGGCATGAGCACACAGAGGTCAGCACACACAGCTGACAGGTCACCCATCTCTAGACAGAGACCATGACCACCCACCCTGACACCAGGCTTGCTTTGTTCCTTGGGAAGTTCATGTAGGATGTTGGCTGGCCTTTGACAAAGGGTTCCGCCCTCCTCTGCCTCCTGCTCCATTGCCTGCTTCCTCCTTCCTACCCCACTATTGTCCCCCCTTTCCACCTGGAGATGTGCCTGGTTGAGGGAACGCTAATCACCATGACAGAACTGTTTCCACCTGTCCGCATCCCTGCTCGCCTCCCCCGAATGCCAATTCAGACTCAGCCGAGCAGCGGGAGGAGGCCTGCTGTGCAGCCCGGGTGAGACAGGGAGGAAGGAATGAGTGAGGGGACAGTTGGAGTGTGAAAAGGACCCCGGCTAAGTGACTCCCCATTCCAGCAGCCACACACAAGATGCACATAATTGCTTTCAGCACAGTGGGACGGATAGAGGTACAAAAGGTCAAATCAAGGATTGGCCCCATAATATCTTTTCTAAGCAGCAGCGTCAGATGTTTGAAAAGCATATTCACGCGTTGAGTTGCCAGAGTCTGGGGCAGGCTTTTTCAGAGGCAGCTGTGTGTTCCCTCTTTGAGGTATGCCTGCCGTGGTGATTGGATTCACATGGAGCAAGTGACTTCTCAATGCTCAACAAAGCTCTGCCTGTGAATTGGACTAAATAGACTACTTGGCAGGCAGCTGAGATAACTATGCTAAGTGAATTTCAGAGTTGCTCTCACTGCCCGGCCGCCCAAGCCTATGGCTAAGTGCAGAGGAAGGACCAAACTCCTGAACACGGCATTCAAGGCCCTCCCAGCTGTCCCAAATTGATCTTACCAGACACTTCCCAGTGTGAAGGAGGGACGTCTACCCCACTAGGCTCTTCTCTGAGGTTTGACTGCATCAGGAGGCTGGCTGCATTAAGGACCTTGCCCAGGGCATTCTCCAGAGCGCACTGTCTTCCCTAACCCATTCAAATTCTCTTTTTTATTCAGGCTCCACTCAGATCCTAACTCCACCAATCCTTGCCTTTTTCTCTCCCTAGAAGCGACCATGGCCCTTGCTGGAAGGAGGAAGACAGCAGGGTAATAGACGAAGAACCCGAGTCTGGATCCTGGGATCTGATGTGATGCTAACAAGCTCTCTGGGCTGGTGTGTTGAGGACAGGTTGTGAGGTAGGGCAGGGGAGCAGAAACAGAATGCCGTTTGGAGACTGTTGTCATCACCCAGGGGAGAGAGGCCGATGACCTGAACCAAGGGGGTAGCAGTGGAAGTGGTGAAGAAAGGCTGTGTGTGTGTGTGCTGAGTCGTTCAGTCGTGCCCGACTCTTTGCGATCCTATGGACTGCAGCCCGCCAGGCTCCTATGTCCATGGGATTCTCCAGGCAAGAATACTGGAGTGGGTTGCCATATATGCCCTCCTCCAGGGGATCTTCCCAACCCAGGGATCAAATCCAGGTCTTCCACATTGCAGGCAGATTCTGTTAACAGATATGTATGCAGAAACACAAATTTTGAGGATGGATATTGAGTCTTGTTTTGGATGTGTATAAAAAAGAGTCGGACATGACTGAGTGACTGAACTGAATTGAAAGTGCCTTTAGGTATCCAAGTAGAGAGAGAAAGCCTGAGGAAAAAAAAAGAGGCAGCAGGATCATAAAAGATAGTGTTTTAAGGAGAAAAGCATGATCAGCCTTGTTAAAAACAGCCAAGGACTTCCCTGGTGGCCCAGTGGCTAAGACTCCATGCTCCCTATGCAGGGAGCCTGGGTTTGATCCCTGAATAAAGGAATCTGGTGGGTTACAGTCCATGGAGTCATGGACACCACTGAGTGGGCACACAACTAAACACTGGGAACCAGATCCTGCATACTGAAACTAAAGATCCCAAGTGGCCAACTAAGACTCAATGCAGCCAAAAAAAAAAAAAAATATATATATATATATATATATATGAAAACAAACAGCCAATAGGCCTAGTAAGAGAACTAGGAGCTGACCATTGCATGGAGCTATGTAGAGGCCTTTGATGACAAGTGACAAGTGTGGTTTTTATTAAGTGAGTGTGTGTGTTAGTCATTCAGTTGTGTCCGACTCTTTTGCAATGCCATGGAATCTAACCCACCAGGCTCTTCTGTCCATGGAATTCTCCAGGCAAGAATACTCAAGTGGATAGCCATTCTCTTCTCCAGGGGATCTTTCCGACCCTGGTATCTCCTGCATTGCAGGCAGATTCTTTACTGTCTGAGCCACTGGGGAATCCTGTGGTTTTATTAAGTGTGGTAGTTGCTCAGTCATGCCTGACTCTTTGTGACCCCGTGGACTGTAGCCCACCAGGCTCCTCTATCCATGGGAGTTCCCAGGCAAGAATACTGATGTGGGTTGCCATTCCCTTCTCCAGGAAATCTTCCCCACTCGGGAACTGAACCCAGGTCTGCTGCATTGTAGGCAGATTCTTTACCGACCGAGCCACCAGGGAAGCCTGGTTTTATTAAGTAGTGGAGGCAAAAGCTTGAAGTGGAGTGGTTTCAGGAGGGAACAGTGGAACTTTTGAGAAGTTTTGCCATAAAGGGAAGCAGATCAATGAGGTGGGGTAGTGGGATCAAGAATTTTTTCATGGGAAAAAATACTGTCTTCAAAACACATTTGCCGTCCACCTGCTACTCCATTCTATTCCTCTTATCCAAAGATGGAGAATGTTTCAGGTTTCACACAAAATAAAGTCAAAATAAAGTTCACCTCTCAGTGATTGAAGGATTCGCCATCCCAAATTTCACTGGAAACCAAGATAACTCTTATTTTAAACTCATTCCTGTGGCTCTGGTCACGTCATCCTTTCTCCTGACCAATTTATCATTCTTCTTTCCAAATTTCTCTTCTAAAACCAAGAAAGGATTTTTTTTTTTTTCAGAGACTTTTCTTCCCCCAGTACAAGTTCAGGAAGTTGTACTGGCAAATCACAGAGATTTTCCTGGCAACTTAAAAAGATATAACAAACAATTTTAAATGTAATGTTCTTCTCCATAGGAAAAAAATCTGTGTCATATCAGCTGCAGAGATGTTAAGTGCATTTTCAGTTTTCAGAAAGTACACTGTGCGTCAGGTAAGTAATTTCATTAGCCTATTGTGTGGCGCAAGCTATTGTAAGGGTCTGTCATGTCACCATTATTCCCAACCCCCACGGGAGTTTAATCACTTTCAGGGCTATTTGCAACTATGGTTTCCCATTTCAAATCACATTAGGCTAAAATTAAGCCCATAACTTATACTTTGGGATGTAAATGGGCAGTATTTTCCATCAACGTATTCCATTGGTTAAGTTGCTTCTGAGTGATGTCAACAAAAAAGAAAGGATATCACACTTGGTGTGAAAAGTTTGTAATTTTCCTGAAGGTCACCACTGGTAGGGAGATTAACTGGGGTCAGGGGGGCCCCATCTTTCACTGACTGTGTGATTGTAATCTTGTCAGTCTCATACCATCGTTTGTGAAAAGGTCAGTTGCTCCTCTCAAGGTGATGAATCTTTCTACAATGGCAGTTGGGGGTGGCTCCTGGGTTTCCTGTGGTCTCTGACTGCACAGAGAGCTGCCAGTTAGAGTTGCACAAATTAGAGATGTGGATGAACTTAGAGACTGTCATACAGAGTGAAGCAAGTCCCAAGGAGAAAGACCAATATCGTATATTAATGTATATATGTGGAATCTAGAAAAAATGGTATAGATGATCTTATTAGCAAAACAAGAATAGAGACGCAGACAAGAGAAAAAATGTAGGGACACCAAGTAGGGAAAGGGTAGGGGTGGGATGAATGGGGAGATTGTAACTGACATATATACACTATTGATACTATGTGAAAAATAGATAACTAATGAGAAATTACTGTACTGAACTCCACTCAATGCTCTGTGGTGACCTAAACGGAAAGGAAATCCAAAAAGGAGGGGACATATGTGTATACATAGCTGATTCCCTTTGCTCTATAGTAGAAACTAACACAGCGCTGTAAAACAACTATACTCCAATAAAAATTTGTTTAAAAAGAGCCTCACAGGTGGTGAATAACACCTTCTGGAGTTGTGCAGTCCACGACCTATGCAGCTATACGCTGCAGCTCTGCTTCAGAGAGCTCCCGTGGGTGGAAGAGGAGAATGACAGGGTGCGAATACATGGAGCTTCTTCTCCAGCAACGGTGCTGCCTCCGCCACTGCAGCCCTCTCTGCTCCATTCCAGTGGAGAGGACTGGGGCCAACGTGTCACTGTCATCAAACGCTGTTCAAAAATATCCCGTGTGTGATGTTCACTGTGGGTTTGCAACCATCATGTACAAAGGAAACCACAGCATGACTGTGGGCTTGCTCCACTCCTGCGTGCTCACAAAAATGACTCCCAGATTCCCACACAGGAAGCACCAGAATCATGTGATAGCCAGAGAACCCAGGTCCTGCCTACCCCCAGCTGAGGCTCAAATGCCAGGTCCCTTTCTTGAGAAGTACCACCATGCCCAGGATTCGGGAGTCCCTTCTCCCTCCCCTCCTCTCCTACAGCCCCCTAGGATTTTTCCTATAATTCTGCCTTCTCTGCAGAATGCTAGGCCCACTATGGAGAATACTCAGTTCCTTGAGATCTCTGAGGAGGTTTTTGGTCTCTTGGAGGGAAACATCTACGAGAAATAATCTTTCGTTTATTAATAGCAATTATATCTTACCAAAGACCCTTGTCATGGACTGAATGTGTCTCTATAAATTCCTATGTTGAAACCCTAAACCCCAACATGATGGTATTTGCAGGTGGAGCCTTTGGGAGGTAATTTGGGTTAGGTGAGGTCACGAGGGCGGACTCTTCACGGGGTTAAATGCCCTTATAAAAAGAGGAAGAAACACAAGACCCATCTCTCTCTCCCTGCCATGTGAGGATACAGGGAGAAGGCAGCCATCTATAAACCAACAAGTAGGCTCTTACCAAGAATCCGACCATGCTGGCACCCTGACCTCAAGTTTCCAGCCTGCAGAATTGTGAGAAATAAAGGTTTATTGTGTAAGCTATTCAACTTGTGGTATTTTGTTATAGGAGCCCAAGCTAAGGCAATCCTTTCTCAAGAGGACTGAAGAGAAAGAAAACTTCCCTTCTAGCCTGGAAGGTTCTTTCTTCTCTTGACTTAAATCTGACTTCTAGGAGGCAGAGGTCCTAATTTTGCTCTAACAAGACATAGGTGACCCCCTCCTGCCTTTCCCACCGTCAAACTTCTTCAGCAGCAGAAGCTCACTGTCATGGTTCTCTTCAGCAAGTTGAGCTTCCCTAGCTCCCCCTCCGAATAGTCTGGTTTCCAGATGCTTCACCACCAGAGTCAGCCTGTCCCCCACCTTCCATGTTGGCATTTCTTACACAGCCTGGGACCCAGAAGTGACCACTCGCTGGGATGTGGTTTCATGGGAGGAGACTCTGCATCTATTTTCATGTTAGAATTTTATTAGACATAGGGTACTTAGGGGGATAACACAGTGCTTCAAGGACTGACTTTAAATATAGACTGGATTGGCATGCTTAGGCAGAAAAAAAAAAAAGACTGGAATTGAGCTATTCCTTTATGTTTTGTAATGACTCAGGTGACTTTGATATATGTCTCTGGTAATGTTTATTAGATTTGATCAACCCTACGTGACCTTCAGCAGATTTTCTCTCCATTTTGGTTCTCAACAACCTCATCAGAAAAATGGGAGTGTTAATTTGATGATATCGAAGCTCTTCGTGATACGTTCTTCTTTCTTCGGGGCCCGGTGTTACCCGATACTGAAGTGCACCCACCCAGCTCTGTGACTCTCAGACGCACGGCTGGAGCTGCAGGCATGGGCTCTCCCCCGTCTCTGCCTGGAGTGAGAAACGCGGCGAGACAGAGAGGTGGGAGGAGGGAGGCTCTTCCTGGAGTCCAGGACCGAGAGACCAGGGGCACTAATGCAGGCAGGACCAAGGTCCAGACTCAGTTCCTACATCTGAGCCAGGCGAACGTGGAAACTAGGGCAGAAGAAAATGGTCTCTTTCCAACTCGCCTTCTTGCATGTCCATGCCAAGAAAGGAGAAACTCTTTATGGATGAGGATCTTCCTTCTGTGTGGGCTCCTCCTGGGGGGTCTATCTGCCTCCCCAGTGCTTATCTGCTCAGCATGGCATCTCTGAGAGGAGAGAGAGAGGGTCTCCATCAGTGGAAAGAAAGGGGGCTGAAGTGCTCCAGAGACGTCCTAGGAGAGCTGCGGCTCCATTTTAGCTCCTCCATCCATCCTGGCCCCTCCACCCCAGCATGACCCAGAATTGCCGCCTCGGGGTGAGGGTGTTACCCTCAGTCGCTTCTCACAAGATCCAATCCTACCCCTGAAAGGTGAGTCCAGGAGGAGAGGGCCCTGCCTTGTGTTTCTTGGCAGTGGTCGCTGACCCGGGCTCTTCCCTGTTCTCTGAGCTGATCGCTGTCCAGAGCCTCCAGGTCTCTGCTGCATTCTAGGCCAGCGCAGCGCCCTCCCTCCTACCCACCCCTCCCCAAGCCCCGCCAAGTCCTCAGTCCCCAGGATGTGCAGCCGTTACGAAACATCTGATCTGCTCTAATCTCCAACAAGCAGCCTCTTTGGCTGCTTTTTCTCTCTGGCAAACCTGATTTCTCCTGATGTGTTGACCTCTGGGCCGCTGAGGCCGTGCTGACCTCTCTGGGGAGCTTGGCTTTTGTGACGCCTGGGAACCACCTCTCCTGAGGACCATATCAGCCGATTTTGCGTCACATGTGAGCCTGCCCATTTTTTTTCTAAAAAGGACTTGGGGGGGCACCACTGTCAGTTTGCCTTGAGGTCACAGCAAAAAGAACTGTCTCAAGTTGCAGCATGAGAGATTTTAGCTAGATTTAAGAAAAAGTTCAGGCATATCCCAAGTTCTGATCCTGGGGTGGGATCTCAACTGGGGGTGAGGAAAAAGGAGAAAAGAGGAAGGCAGACAACCTAGAAAATATAATACATTTCCACTCATTTGGGATGTGGTGTTCAGATCAGGAGGTTAATTTAAACTAAATGATTATTCAGTTTCAACATTAATTCATTCGATCAACCATTCATTTAGAAACCATCCACTGAGCCCTCACCTTGTACCAGACATGGGGAATCCAAAAGTAAACCAGCGAAGGTTCTTACCCTCACCGAGCACTTAAAATGATGTCTAAACCCTGGGTTTAGGGTTAGGTTGGACGGGAGGAGGGCAGGAGCAACCAAAAGAAAGAGTGTTAAGAATGTTGTAAGGGAGAATTCCCTGGTGGTCTAGTGATTAGGACTCTGTGATTTCACTGTTGAGAGCCTGAGTTCGGTTCCTGGTCGGGGAACTAAGATCCTGCAAGCCACATGGACAAAAACAAAAAAAGAGAATCCTATGAGGCAAGTGAGGGAGATGATTAAGAGGCACAGATTTCCAGTTATAAAATAAATATGTAAACAAATGGGACCTAACCAAATTTATAAGCCTTTGCATAGCAAAGGAAACCATAAACAAAATGAAAAAACAACCTATGGACTGGGAGGAAACATTTGTGATGCAACCAAGGGGATTGATTTCCAAAATATACAAACAGCTCATACAACTCAGTAAAAAAAAAACAAACAGCAAAGGGCAGCAAACCCAAGAGAGATTTCTCCAGAGAAGACATACAGATGGCCAACAGGCAATGAAAAGACGCTCACCATTGCTAATTATTAGAGAAACACAAATCAGAACCACAATGGGGTGTCACCTCACACCAGTCAGAATGGCCATCATCAAAAGGCCTATGAATAACAAATGCTGGAGGGGGAGTGGGGAAAAGGGACCCCTCCTACCCTGCTGATGGGAATGTAAATTGGTGCAGCCACCATGGAGAACAGTATGGAGGCTCCTTGAATAGCCAAAAATAGAACTAGCATAGGATCCAGCAACCCCACTTCTGGGCATATATTCAGAAAAGATAAAAACTCTAATTCTAAAAGATACATGCACCCCAGTGCTCACAGTGGCACTATTTACAATAACCAAGACATGGAAGCAACCTAAGTGTCCATAAGCAGATGAATGGATAAAGAAGATGTGGTACATATATTAATATATACAATGAAATACTGCTGCTGCTGCTGCTAGGTTGCTTCAGTCGTGTCCAACTCTGTGCGACCCCATAGACGGCAACCCACCAGGCTCCCCCATCCCTGGGATGCTCCAGGCAAGAACACTGGAGTGGGTTGCTATTTCCTTCTCCAATGTATGAAAATGAAAAGTGAAAGTGAAGTCGCTCAGTCGTGTCTGACTCTTTGCGACCTCCACCCATGGGATTTTCCAGGCATGAGTACTGGAGTGGGTTGCCTTTGCCTTCTCCAACAATGAAATACCACTCAGCCATAAAGTAGAATGAAATAACGGCAGCAACTTGGATGAACCTAGATTATCATATTAAGTAAATCAGACAGAGAAAAATATTATATGTCATTTATATGTGGAATCTAAAATATGACACAGTGAACTTATTTATGAAGCAGATTCACAGACACAGAAAACAAATTTACAGTTCCCAAAGGGGAAGGGGAGTGGGGGGGGATAAATTGGGATTAGGAGATTAACAGATGCACACTGCTGCTGCTGCTATGTCGTTTCAGTCGTGTCCGACTCTGTGCGACCCCAGAGACGGCAGCCCACCAGGCTCCCTTGTCCCTGGGATTCTCCAGGCAAGAACACTGGAGTGGGTTGCCACTTCCTTCTCCAATGCATGAAAGTGAAAAGTGAAAGTGAAGTCGCTCAGTCATGTCTGACTCTTCGCGACCCCATGGACTGCAGCCTACCAGGCTCCTCCGTCCATGGGATTTTCCAGGCGAGAATACTGGAGTGGGTTGCCATTGCCTTCTCCTAGATGCACACTACCACATACAAAATAGATAAATAACAGGGATTTACTGTAGAGCACAGGGAACTGCATTCAGTATCTTATAATAAACTATAAAGGAAAAGAATTGAAAAAAGAATAAATACATATATATGTATGTGTGTGTGTATATAAATATATATATATATATGCGTGCATGCCAAATCACTTGAGTTGTCTCTGACTGCTTGTGATCCCATGGACTGCAGTCCGCCAGGCTCCTCTGTCCATGGACTTCTCCAGGCAAGAATACTGGGGTGGGTTGCCAGGCCTTCCTCCAAGGGATCTTCACGACCCAGGCATCAAACTTTCCTCTCTTATGTCTCCTGCACTTATGTGTATATCTATGTGTATATAGATATACATATCTATATATACATATATACACATATAGCCCGCCAAGCTCCTCTGTCCAAGGGATTCTCCAGGCAAGAACACTGGGGTGGGTTGCTATACCCTTCTCCAATATATATACACATATATAACCAAATCACTTTGCTGTACACCTGCAACTAACATACTATTGTATATCAACTATACTTCAGTAAAAATGTCACAGGGATGTAATGTACAGCCTATAGCTAATCAGTCAGTTCAGTTCAGTCACTCAGTTGTGTCCAACTCTTTGCGACCCCATGAATCACAGCACACCAGGCCTCCCTGTCCATCACCAACTCCCGGAGTTTACTCAGATTCACGTGCATTGAGTCAGTGACTTTGTATGGTGACAGATGGAAACTAGACTTATCTATCAAATTAAAAATAAAAAAGAATGCCATGAGTCTTGAATGTTAGTGAAACCACAGACCTGAAAGCAGGGTCAGCACAGGCCTGAGCATTTCCTTCCTGGCCCTCAGTAGTCCTTACACTCGGAGCAGGAGCTTGTGTTTGATAGAAGCTTGCATAAAGCATAACCTCCCAGGTTTGGGACATCTGAAAGACCTTACAACGTGAGCCAATCCAAGGGAAGCTGGAGACGTTTCTGACTCCCATACCGGGGACAAAGAGGTGCAATGCCCCTCGGCACTGCACTGCAGGGGTGTTGCAATGGCCAAAAATCATGAGGTCTGGGATCCAGTAGACCCTGATCCGGACCTCACTGCGACTGAAGACAAGCAGGTGAGTGTTCCCCAATCAGACACCTCTTCCCCTCACCTCATACGGAGGGTTGGTCACATCTTCCCTGTGGGGCCCACTAGATCTGCTTGGAATCTGTTCAGAGTGTGTGGCTGCTGGAAGCGGACCTGCCAGAGACAGATACTTCTATCTAGTAGGTAAGCCTGCCATCTAGTGTCCATGCTTGGGCAGTGCAGGGGCAGATGTGTTTTCCTCGCGCTATGAGCTGCACTCAGTTCACTTCAGTTCAGTCGCTCAGTCGTGCCCGACTNTGCTGGAAGCGGACCTGCCAGAGACAGATACTTCTATCTAGTAGGTAAGCCTGCCATCTAGTGTCCATGCTTGGGCAGTGCAGGGGCAGATGTGTTTTCCTCGCGCTATGAGCTGCACTCAGTTCACTTCAGTTCAGTCGCTCAGTCGTGCCCGACTCTTTGCGACCCCATAGACTGCAGCATGCCAGGCTTCCCTGTCCATCACCATCTCCCAGAGCTTACTCAAACTCATGTCCATTGAGTCAGTGATGCCATCCAACCATCTCATCCTCTGTCGTCCCCTTCTCCTCCCACCTTCAATCTTTCCCGGCATCAGGGTTTTTTCCAATGAGTCAGTTCTTTCCATCAGGTGGCCAAAGTATTGGAGCTTCAGCATCAGTCCTTCCAATGAATATTCAGGACTGATTTCCTTTAGGATTGACTGGTTGGATCTCCTTGCAGTCCAAGGGACTTTCAAGAGTCTTCTCCAACACCACAGTTCAAAAGCATCAATTCTTTGGCATTCAGATTTCTTTATAGTCCAACTCTCACATCCATACGTGACTACTAGAAAAACCATAGCTTTGACTAGATGGACCTTTGTTACCTAAGTAGTGTCTCTGCTTTTAAATATGCTGTCTAGTTTGACCATAGCTTTTCTTCCAAGGAGCAAGTGTCTTTTAATTTCATGGCTGCAGTCACCATCTGCAGTGATTTTGGAGCCCTGAAAAATAAAGCTGTCTCTTATACACATCTTCCTACCCCACTATTGTCCCCCCTTTCCACCTGGAGATGTGCCTGGTTGAGGGAACGCTAATCACCATGACAGAACTGTTTCCACCTGTCCGCATCCCTGCTCGCCTCCCCCGAATGCCAATTCAGACTCAGCCGAGCAGCGGGAGGAGGCCTGCTGTGCAGCCNGGCATAGTCAATAAAGCAGAAGTAGATGTTTTTCTGGAACTCTCTTGCTTTTTGGATGATCCAATAGATGTTGGCAATTTGATCTCTGGTTCCTCTGCCTTTTCTAAATCCAACTTGAATGTCTGGAAGTTCATGGTTCACATACTGTTGAAGCCTGGTTTGGAGAATTTTGAGCTTTACTTTGCTAGTGTGTGAGATGAGTACAATTGTGCGGTAGTTTGAATATTCTTTGACATTGCCTTTTTTTGGGATTGGAATGAAAACTGACCTTTTCCAGTCCTGTGGCCACTGCTGAGTTTTCCAAATTTGATCACCTCCACTAGCTTTGTTCGTAGTGTTGCTTCCTAAGGCCTGCTTGACTTCGCACTCCAGGATGTCTGGCTCTAGGTGAGTTGATCACACCATCATGGTTGTCTGGATCATGAAGCATCTTTTTTGTATAGTTCTTTTGTGTATTCTTGCCACCTCTTCTTAATATCTTCTGCTCTGTTAGGTACATACCATTTCTGTCCTTTATAGCGCCCATCTTTGCATGAATTGTTCCCTTAGTATCTCCAATTTTCTTAAAGAGATCTAGCCAGAAGCATATTCTTTGGCTGCCCTCCAAGAGGGCACACCACTCTGCTTTCAGAGTGGATTTGATTTTTTAGAAACAATTGAAAGTCACATTAAGCCAAACGGTTATTGGTGGGAATACAAAGAATCACACAAGTTTTTCTCTGTGGTTTGTAACCATCTAAAGGCAAGTGACTAT
Organism: Cephalophus harveyi; assembly: GCA_006410635.1. Classification (NCBI taxonomy): domain Eukaryota; kingdom Metazoa; phylum Chordata; class Mammalia; order Artiodactyla; family Bovidae; genus Cephalophus; species Cephalophus harveyi. The sequence goes on from SJYT01049011.1 coordinate 19,551, forward strand.
TATGAACATACATATATAAGATAAAATATATTTTTATATGTAAGAATATATATATATATATTTAATTAGTATGTTAAGAGAATTAAAATTCTCCATTAAAAAAACCCAACAATGTATACCACGAACTCCTCCTTGGGTATGTTTTTATATAGAATTGAAAATACATCCCCTAGGGATGAATGTTGGTGCCATTTTTTTTTTCCATGCAGGCTCAACTTCTAAAAGAAAAGAATAGTCCGTTTGTTTTATTTAACAGCTGAGGAGGGAGCTGTCTAGACAACTTGATGGATCCTAGGCACCCCTCATATCCTGCCCTCTCAGAGCTGAGTATTAAACTCAGAATTGGGTTCTGCCTCCAGGACCATTCATTCTGGAGCTTTCTTTAGAAGACTTCTGATGAGGAAAAGGGCTAATGGAGGGACACGAGGCAGGAGATCAGCTCTGTTCCTATTTCTCAAAGAAGATGTGGAGTGCAGTGTCTGTATCAGGTGAGGAAAGGGCCCAGAGTCTGTCTGAGGACACAGAGAGAGAAACAGAAAATTAAACATCAGAGACTCAGACTGGTCCCTGGGGCCAGGGATTGAATGCTACTGCTTCCTTGAGGAGCAGGAGAGCCAGAGCCCCAGCCTGAGCCTGACTCGGGTGGGAGATGCTAAAGAGAGCCCTCCCCAAACCAGCAAGGCCAATCCTTGGTGGTCAGGTCTTGGGTTTTGAAAGTCCTTGAGCTCCCTGTGTCCTGGGAAAAGGCCCCCCTGTAATTCCTAGAGCCCCATTTCCCTGGAGTACAAGGTGAACCCATGTCCTCGGATACTTGCTGACTTCAACATTATCTGAGCTCAAAGGGTCCCTTCGGTGGGAATGAGGTTGGAATTCAGCCCTGATCACCAGAGAGTCAGAAGAGTTAACTAACCTAAATGAAACAAGGCCAGGAAAATAGGACCGTCACTTGGCCCTGAGCACTTGGCAATTCCATTATTGCCTTTGGTCAGCCATATTCTGGAGCTAGAAGAGTCCCAGCTAATAAAAGGAACAAAATAATTTTAAAAAATCACTAATACTCCAAATGAAATAATGGATCTAGGTAGCAATCGATCAGTGGATGCTAAGACCATCAAGTGAAAGGATGATGGAAACTTTGTGGACTGACACTATCTAAACCCACTGATCAATCTTGGTATCATTAAAAGTTGAAACAACCAGATTCTATATGCCTCATAGTATTAGCACCAGATTATGAAGTATTTGTGCCTAAAAATATTGATATTGAATCTAATTTAGGACCTGGAGATAACTACCAGCTTAAAGGAAATATGGAGGATAGAGGAACATATTACTTGATCCCACAAGAAAGCAATCAGATGAATACAGAACACAAGACAAATTACCTGGTTCCTCCTCAAATCAATGTGAAGGTGGACTGCTTTAGAATAAAAGAAACCAAAAAGACATGGTCATGTGCAATATCTGGATTTTGAAAAAGCCAGCTCTAAAAGGATGTCTGAGGTAAGCAAGAAATTTGAATATGGACTGGGTTTAGATGAGAGTGAGAATGGTTGTTAATTTTGTTAGGTAATTACGACACTTTGGAATAGGAAAACTCTTATAATTGGAGATACAAACTGAAATATTTCAGGTGAAATGACAAGCTGTCTAATACTTGCTTTGAAGCACTTTAGCAGGAAAAAATGGGAGGGGTAGGTGAAACAAGATTACCAAAATGTTGATAATTATTGAAGTAGGGTGATGGAGGTTCTTTTTATTCTACTTTTGAGTATGTTTAGAAACTTCCATAGTAAATGCACACACACACACACACACACACACACACACACACATGAGACACACATAAACTGTGGTGCCCTTAACCCCTAAGCAGATCTCAGTTCATACTGTATTATGTAAAATTCAGCTGCAGCTTAGGGTCTGAGAAGAACAGACTTACACATTAAAAAAAAAAAAAAAAGAACAGACTTACACAAAATAGGTAAGGAATACCTATAGATAATTCTGTGAGACTCTTCCTTCAAACATTTGGATTTGCACATATGACTTAAAACAACACTGCACACCTATTAGAATGACCAAAACCCAAGCATTGACATCATCAAATGCTGGCAAGGATGTGGAACAACAGGTACACTCATTTGTTGCTGGTGGGGATGCCAAATGGTACAGCCACACTGTATGATACTATAATGATGGATACAAGTCACTATACATTAGCCCAAACCCACAGAATATATAATATCAACAGTGAACCCTAATGTACACTACGGCCTTGGGGTAACGGTGATGTGTCAATGTAGATTACTCAGCCGCAACCAATGCCCCACCATGGTGGGGGGTGTTGATAACGGGAACCTTATGTATGTGTGAGAGAAGGTGACATACAGGAAATGCCTGCACCTTTCGCTCAACTTTGCTGTGAACTTAAAACTGCTCTAAAATATAAAGTCTATTAAAAAAAGACAACTGAAATGATCTTTTAAAAAATATTCTACAGTCTCCACAATGGACAGAAAATTTCTATGTAAGAAGAATGTAAACCTCAATTTCTTGGCAATTCTGGGGACTGGCTACTAAGGTAAACAAAATAACCGGTATCTCCTACAGACAAACATGCAAAGATGTCTACAGGGCACATCAACAAGCCAGAACACAGGGGAACACAAACATATGTGCTGACATCCCAGGCACAAAGTACACACACGTATACTGACCCGCCCACAGAGTCTAGCCACCCGGACGTGTGTAAATGTCCAGATACCCACAGGACACGAGAACATACTGCCTCCCACACAGTGCTGAAATATAAATCCAAATCCAAACAAACATTTAATAGTACTGAATATTAATGCATGGCTGGATAGAGAGGAAAATCTTTGGAAATGAAAACAAAACTCTTTGAACATCCACCCTAGTACTCCTGGAAGATCTTTTTTAACTTGAGGATAAGTTTAAAGTTGTGTCTCCAAAAAAAATAAATGTCAAAAGAAAAAAGACAGCGCTTGACTTTCCTGTGCTTCATTCTTCTCACATCACACATTTCTTCTGGGAAATCTAACCCAAAGCCTCATTCAGTACCTATGTACTAACCACTCCCAGTTCTCCCTCTAGCTCACACCTCTCTCTAAGCGTCAGACCTGTATTTCCAGCTGCTCATTGAACAGTGCTTCTTGAAAATTAAGGTACAGACTAAGTTTATTTTCTCTCATATGATAATTCAGAGGTAGATGGCCCAGAGCAAGTTAGATGGCTCTGCCATCTTCAACATATCTCTGCCCAAGGTGGCTATTTCACTTTTGGTATCTTTCAGCCAGTGGAAATGAGAAAGGAGTCAAGAGTGTTCATGCTCAATCCTTCTAAGAGCAAGACACACATCACTTCTCACATCCTATTGGTCAAAGTGTGGTCACACGGCTGCTTTCTGCAAGGGAAGCTAGCAAGTAAAGTCTGTAGCTGAGTGGCCATATCCGGCTAACACTAATCCTTGCAGAAGAAAGACAGAAAGATATCGGGGGATAATCAAACCCAATATAAATAGAAGTCAGCTTCTCATCTTCTTGGGGCTTCCCACGTGGCTCAGTGGTAAAGAATCTACCTGCCAATGCAGGAGACACAAGAGATGTGGGCTCGATCCCTGGGTCTGGAAGATGCCCTGGAGAAGGAAATGGCAACCCACTCCAGTATTCTTGCCTGAGAAATCCCATAGACAGAGGAGCCTGGCGGGCTATAGCACATGGGGCAGCAAAAGAGTTGGGTAGGACTGAGTGACTGAGCATGCGTGCATCATCCTCTCCTAGGTATATCTGTTTTTCTCCTTTGATCCTCAGATTGATAAATGACCCAACATTTAGCCAACCATCTAAGTAGGTTTCCCAGATTAAATACAGGATTCCCAGTTAAATCTGAATTTCCATTAAACAAGAAGTTTTTGGTTATCAATATGTACCAATGTTCCATGCAATTTTATTTGCTAAAGCTAGCAACTCTAAGGAGAAGGCAATGGCACCCCACTCCAGTGCTCTTGCCTGGAAAATCCCATGGACGGAGGAGCCTGGTGTGCTGCAGTCCATGGCGTCGCTGAGAGTTGGACACGACTCAGTGACTTCACTTTCACTTTTCACTTTCATGCATTGGAGAAGGAAATGGCAACCCACTCCAGTGTTCTTCCCTGGAGAATCCCAGGGACAGCGGAGCCTGGTGGGCTGCCGTCTATGGGGTCGCACAGAGTCGGACATGACTGAAGCGACTTAGCAGCAGCAGCAACTCTAAACCTATACCAGAAGCCTTGAAGCCATTTTGAATTCCTTTCTTTATTTCCCATTTTCAGTTGTCTTCCAAGTACTGCTAATTCTCTTCTATATTTCTCAATCTGTCTCTTCCACCTACACTGTGCCTGCCATCACTTTCTCTCTCAAAGATTTCTGTATATATTGCTTCCTTTGTGGCCTTCCAATTTCCAGGCTTGCCCCCATCTAATTCAGGCTTTGCACAACAGGGAAACTGGTCTTGCTAAAAGGTAAACTTGACCACATCACTCCCCTGATTAAAATTCTTCTATTCCAAGGGAGATGAGTGAATGTAGAATCAACTACAATGTCGAGTCAAAGGGACCCTGTGAGGTTCATATCCTGGAAAGTGGAAAGAGCATGGCAGACTACTAAGAGCTTAGAAAAGAAGAAGGTCTCAGGTCTCATGATAAAGAAACTATCCTATTGAAAATGAACATTTCAGTAGAACTGACACCAGACTGGAGCGGAAGGGACTGGAGAGGAAACTCCAGGGAAAGTGCCGCTTCCTTGTGCAACTCCAGGGTTGATTGTCTGTGCAACCACAGATGTAATATTTTCTGACACACTGATATGGAAACACTGGATTTGATACCTGCTTTTAAGATTACAGAATTAAAATCTCCTTCATTTCTCTAAAAAAATATTCTTCCATTCCATTGCTCCCCATTGCTTTCAGGATAAACTTATTAGCCAGGCTGATAGAAGCCCTGACCCTCTGGTTTCTCTCTCTCTCTCTCCGCCCATCTCTCTCAGCATATAATCCATCAATAGTCCTGAGAGAAGCTCTAGCTACATCAAGTCTCTGGGAACCCTGTAAGACAGCCACTTGCCCCTTTCGATCATGTATCTCCTCCATCCAGCAAGAGTTTCTAATTCCTATTGCCTTTCCCATTCACCCTACTCTTTGCCTTTCTAAATCTTACTCATTCTGAAAAACCCAACTTAAATGTCACTTTCTTCTTACTTATTGTTTTAAGCACATATGTTTGCTCCCATAGCCCTTGACACTCACCGTATTGTAAGAGTTGACTTATCTGCATGTTTTCCCCAATTACATTTTAAGTTCCTTCAGGATGAGGAGGACTGTGTCTTATTTTGATACATTCGGCAACTGATCAGCACTACTGCTAGGTCGCTTCAGTCGTGTCCGACTCTGTGAGACCCTATAGACGGCAGCCCACCACGCTCCCCCGTCCCTGGGATTCTCCAGGCAAGAACACTGGAGTGGGTTGCCATTTCCTTCTCCAATGCATGAAAGTGAAAAGTGAAAGGGAAGTCGCTCAGTCGTGCCCGACTCTTCGCGACCCCATGGACTGCAGCCTACCAGGCTCCTCTGTCCGTGGGATTTTCCAGGCAAGAGCACTGGAGTGGGGTGCCATTTCCTTCTCCACTGATCAGCACTAGTAAACAATAAATATTTATTAGTTAAATAAATATTTATTTGGCTTAAAATGGCCTTGCTCCCATTCCCTGCTGATCCAGCAGGGCTCAGTTGGACAAACTCCATTTCCAGATGTGAGCTCTTCTGTGCCAGTCCTAAGATTGTGGTATCTTTGTCTGCACTGAAACTCTGGGCTTTGATTTCCCTGGCTCATCTGTGATGAAAAAGCTTCTTGTCCACTCCATTACGCTCCGACCGAACGGATGCTGGAATAAGGAAATGACACCTTACCGAGTGAGGCCCTGGCCAGTGCCCCTCCTGAGCTGAGTTTCAGATCATGATTCCAGCTGACATCAGGCAGCTGTTAGATGAGAGTTTTTCTCCTGCCCTCCCAGCCCCCACGATCTGCCCCCAGCCCTCCTTCCTCCCCGGGGAAATCACTTCTCTTTTTTTTCATTTTGGGCCACATCAGTGTTTAGCAGGAGCAGGCAGCCATGCCTTGTTGGAGTTGTGATCTAACACCAGCTGACAGGTGGGTTTCGGGGGTGTCTCTGGGGCCGTGGCCTGTTTCGTGGATTTACCACTCTAAACTCAATTACAGGAGACTTTCACGCTCCACAGGCAATTCCAGTCCCTTTTTAATAAAAACTCTGGTGAGTAAATAAGTCATGATGATGATAGGGGCCTGCCATTTAATATTCATTGAAGTACACGTGTTTGGAAATTGGAAGCAGAGTTTAATCCATTTTCATATTTATATCAACATGCAGCTTTAGAAAGGATCCCTCCTTTTCTCCAGCAATCTTGTCCATTTCTCGTTTGGAACGATAAAGGTAAACTGGACATCAATTTTACTTTTTAAAAGAAATTAGAAATATCTGAAGTTATAATTAGGAAAGAGTGAGCTTCAGATCTGTTCATCTTTGACTCAGAACTAATTCCTGTTTTTCATGTGAACTCGTGGGAGAGGTAGGTAACAGATAAATCAAAGATGTTACCATTTGTGGCAGCTAGATTTTTTTGGATTTAACTTTGCTATGGGAGCTCAGGGATTAGAGCCAGCCCAAGGAATGCAAAAGCACCCCACTTTATGTAAAGGTAAGATTCAGAAAATCACACTGTTCATGGTTACCAATAAAGGTTACGGGATTGTGCATCAGGAGGGAGATTGAAAGCTGGGAGAAAGAGTTAACAGGGAAGGGTGTGGAGCACTGTGGTGCTACCCCCTCCTCACGCCTGCTTTTTTTTTTTTTTAATGTGGATGAATGTTTAAGTATGGTGCTGTGGTTGAAGGCAACTCTTTTAATAATGCAACACACAGCTTCCTGAGGGGACAGCAGTTGATTTGGAAATTGAATATGGTGCACTCTAAATTCTCCTCCTCGAGGAGGGCTGACTAACTGATAAGTGCCATGAGCGAGCATGGGGACTCATTCTGTCAAATCAGCTTGCTGCAAAGGCCCCGTGCGGAACCCTCTCCAGTCTCTGGGAGCTAATACGAGCAGACACTTGTGACATTAGACAGTGCAGCAGGCCTGGCATAAAGGAAAAGTTCACCATCCGCTGACAAGGTGGTCTTTAGATGACAAGGATAAAGAAATCAGTGCAAATTTGTTAATGTAACAACTTGGAAGAGTATGCTTAAAAAAAAAAATCCACCCTTATGGAGAGAGAGGATCAAAAGGAAAAGAAGGCAAGTGTAGTACTCGGAAGCTTTTCTTGGGCTTTCTGCACCTTCAGGGCCATTGACTTTTCTCTTGGTCCTTCTTCTAGGCGTGGGTACCATCAGTTGAGCGAGTCTTAAGCTTCGTCATTCTATGAGCTGTTCTGAGTTGTTGTTGTTCAGTCTCTCAGTTGTGTCCAGCTCTTTGCGACCCCATGGACTGCAGCATGCCAGGCTTGCCTGTCCTTCACTACCTCCTGGAGTTTGCACAGGTTAATGTCCATTGAGTCAGTGATGCTATCTAACAATCTCATCTTCTCCCATCCCCTTCTCCTCTTGCCCTCAATCTTTCCCAGCATCAAGGTCTTTTCCAGTGAGTCAGCTCTTTGCCTCAGAAGGCCAAAGTAACAGAGCTTCGGTATCAGTCCTTCCAATGAATTTTCAGGGTTAATTTCCCTTAGGACTGACTGGCTTGATCTCCTTGCAGTCTGAGGGACTCTCAAGAGTCTTCTCCAGCACCACCATTCAAAAGCATCAATTCTTCAGGTCTCAGCCTTCTTTATGGTTCAACTCTCACATCTGTACGTGACTACTGGAAAAATCATAGTTTTGACTACACAGACCTTTGTTGGCAAAGTGATGCCTCTGCTTTTTAATATCCTAGGTATGTCTTCCAAGGAGCAAGCGTCTTTTAATTTCATAGCTGCCGTCACCGTCTAAGAAAATAAAATCTATCACAGCTTCCACTTTTTCCCCATCTATTTGCCATGAAGTTATGGGACCGGATGCCATGATCTTAGTTTTTGAATGTTGAGTTTTTAAGCCAGCTTTTTCATTCTCCTCTTTCACCCTCATCAAGAGGCTCTTTAGTTCCTCTTCACTTTCTGCCATTAGAGTAGAGTCATCTGCATATCTGAATTGTTGATATTTCTCCTGGCAATTTTGTCCCAGCTTGTGATTCATCCAGTCCAGCATTTCGCATGAGGTACTCTGCATAGAAGTTAAGTAAGCAGGGTGACGATATATGTCCTTGTCACATTCCTTTCCCAATTTGGAACTAGTCCGTTGTTCCATGTCCAGTTCTAACTGTTGCTTCTTGGCCCAGATTCATGTTCTCAGGAGACATGTTTAGTAAGATGGTCTGGTATTCCCATCTCTTTAGGAATTTTCCAGTTTGTTGTGATCCGCACAGTTGCGTCAAGCAGGGGCTCATTGCAGTGGCTTCTCTTGTTGCAGAGCACAGGCTCTAGGCACACAGGTTTCAGGAGTTTCTATGAGTGGGCTCAGTAGTTGCAGTTCCAGGGCTTGAGAACACAGGCTCAATAGTTGTGGCGCACAGGTTTAGTTGCTCCCTGGCATGTAGGATCTTCCCAGACCAGGGATTGAACCCATGTCTCCTGCATTGGTAGGTGGATTCTTTACCACTGAGCCACCAGGGAAACCTCAAAACAGCACATTATCAAGTGGGATTGGCAGGAGGCAGAACAATGCATGGTTAAAACACAGACACTATGGTTGAACAGAAGTGAAGTGAAGTGAAGTAGCTCAGTAGTGCCTGACTCTTTGCGAGACCTGGGTTTAAATCTATCAAACAAGTTATTTACTATCTCTGAGCCTCAGTGTCCTCAGCTGTGAAGTGGGGGCAACAGAGATATTTACCTCCTAGGCTTGCTACATGAATTAAATGAGGTGATGTCTGGCTGATGCATATATCCCAACAGAGGTGCTAATGTCTATCAACAAATAATGACTTAGTTATTCTATTCTCAACCCCTCCACTCATTAAGAGACCTCGGTGCCTCCAAGGTTGGAGTAGAAGTTCTGCAATGGAAATCAGCACCTGTGGGCTTTAGAGCACCCTTTGTGCTTGACTAAGAAGTTTGTTAATGGACATATGATGTGTTTACTGATATCAGCACACATCCCTGTGCAACGGCATGGTTCTTCTGTGAAAAACAACAGTAGCACACTTTTCCTACCTGTCTCTGGATTACTGTGAGATCAGATCCCTGTTCTCATGTCCATAGATTTTCTTAAAGTAAAAAGGCTTATAGCTTTTTCCCCCCCGACTCTTTTAAACTTTTTATTTAGAAGCTGACTAACAAGCAATGTTCTGATAGTTTCATGTCAAAAGTGAAGGGACTCAGCCATATATATACATGTATTCATTCTAAGTAGGAAGTCAAGAAACACCTGGAGTAACAGGCAAATTTGGCCTTGGAGGGCAAGCAGGGCAAAGGCTAATAGAGTTTTGCCAAGAAAATGCACTGGTCATAGCAAACACCCTCTTCCAACAACACAAGAGAAGACTCTACACATGGACATCACCAGATGGTCAACACTGAAATCAGATTGATTATATTCTCTGCAGCAAAAGATGGAGAAGCTCTATACAGTCAACAAAAACAAGACCGGGAGGTGACTGTGGCTCAGATCATGAACTCCTTATTACCAAATTCAGACTTAAATTGAAGAAAGCAGGGAAAACCACTAGACCATTCAGGTATGACCTAAATCAAATCCCTTATGATTATACAGTGGAAGTGAGAAATAGATTTAAGGGCCTAGATCTGATAGACAGAGTGCCTGATGAACTATGGAATGAGGTTCATGACATTGTACAGGAGACAGGGATTAAGACCATCACCATGGAAAAGAAATGCAAAAAAGCAAAATGGCTGTCTGGGGAAGCCTTACAAATAGCTGTGAAAAGAAGAGAAGAACATTACTTTGCCAACTAATGTCCATCTAGTCAAGGCTATGGTTTTCCCAGTGGTCATGTATAGATGTGAGAGTTGTACTGTGAAGAAGGCTGAGCACCGAAGAATTGATGTTTTTGAACTGTGGTGTTGGAGAAGACTCTTGAGAGTCCCTTGCACTGCAAGGAGATCCAGCCAGTCCATTCTGAAGGAGATCAACCCTGGGATTTCTTTGGAAGGAATGATGCTAAAGCTGAAACTCCAGGACTTTGGCCACCTCATGAGAAGAGTTGACTCACTGGAAAAGACTTTGATGCTGGGAGGGATTGGGGGCAGGAGGAGAAAGGGACGACAGAGGATGAGATGGCTGGATGGCATCACTGACTCATTGGACGCAAGTCTGAGTGAACTCGGGGAGATGGTGATGAACAGGGAGGCCTGGCGTGCTGCGATTCATGGGGTTGCAAAGAGTTGGACACCACTGAGCAACTGAACTGAACTGAACTGATTCTTCTCACAACTTCTCTCCCATCCAGGCTGCCATATAACATTGAGCAGAGTTCCAGCTGCTATACAGCAGTCCTTGTATGTTATCCAGGCTTATAGCTCTTTCAAAAATAATTTATTGGATGCTACGGTCCAGGCTGTGTACTGGGTCTTACTTGTAACACCTTATTTTAATACTCACTATCAGGTGAATATTATTATACCTATTTTAGAGATGAGGAAACTGAAACCTGGGAGGCCAGGCTTTGCTAATTCCCCCAAGGTCTCATAGCTAATAAGAGCTAAGAATCAACTCCAAAGGTCTTAGAACCACTGTGCTTTAAAAACTAATTCCATTAAAATACATTTTAAGTTTTAGACTAGTATTGGCCATATACAATTCATCTCTCTACCAGGTTATACAGTCATCTTTCTTTTTTAAAAAAATACTATTTTTTCTTTTAAAAAATTAATTTATTTACTTTAGGACATGGCATGGGGCATGTGGATTTAGTTCCCCAATCAAGGTCCAACTGGCACCCCCTGCATTGGGAATCAGAATCCTAACCACTGGACCATCAGGGAAGTCCCATACAGACTTCTTTCTGATATTATAAAATCCTTAACATGGACAGTAGCCACCAGTTAAATGAATAAAGATGAAGTAGATAAAGCATTGGGTAGAAAGTAGAATGATCAACACAGAATCCACCCTCTTAACTGGATGATTGTCTATAGGCACTGGCTAGTTGATTAACTTTCCCTGTGGCCCATGTGCATTTGCAATGATTATTATTATGATTAGCATATGTTTGAGGACACTAACTGCAGAAAGTCCAGTCACCTGTGTTAATTGAGCTCTACCTCCTGATTGTTCCTGGATGGCAAACTGACATGCACAGCAAGCAGCCTCATGGACTTCTGAAGTTGAGCAAGGTCTGTCAGAGAGGGAAAATCCATATTAATGATATGCTATAAAACACTTTTTGTTAGTTACATATATTCCTTTACTTTCATTTCCTAAGAATAGCTCAGCTGTCAAAGCATTTCCAAGATTTCCATAGATTCGGCAAATACTGTGCGATCGAATTATTGCTCTGAGAGAAGCTACAATTAAAACACATTAATCACTGTAACAAAGGACCCTTATTGAGGCTGACAAAGATGGTGAAATCTGATGAATAATTGGTCTGGTTAATCTTTTAAAAATGAATTAAACTGCTAACAAGTTAAATCACTGTGATATTCAAAATAAGCCTCCAGGGTGAGCAGAGAATGGGAATATTATCATTACTTTTAAAAGATATTTTCTTCCTCATTCTCCTCTCTGGGTTTGCGCTGGAGGTCCTGGATGAGAACAGTGGGACCCAGAGGAGCAGCTGGGGAGAATGAGGCTAACCAAGCTTTCTCCTCCTATGATTTTTCAATATATCTAAGGAAGTTATACAGTGGATGGAAAAGGAATCTTGCATCGTGACCTTTAAATCTGATTCGGAACTAATATGGCACCTGCTTACCAGCCATTCTCTATGACCTCTGGTAGATCTATCACCCATTCTGACTTCTCTCCCACTGTAAGCAGACCAACCATGACAACAGGGTCACTCTTGTATAACTTCCCCTTTTGCCCTTCTCTCTGGTCAGATAGCTTATTCTTCCATACCACACCTTTTCATCTTGCATTGCAATTACTGTGACAGATTTGCTGTACTCAGAAATAAACTGAGATGGGCAAACATGAGCTAATAAATCATGGGGAATGGACAGCAGGGGACAACAATCCTTTGGGATCTAGTCTTCACTTTGGCTGAGCCTCCATAGCCTTTGGGGAGTTTAGTGATGCTGTGATGTATGGTCCAGGCCCACTTCAGGAAGAACTTATTTCTCCAGCTGCTGGGCGTGCTGCTGGAATTTGGCCCTCAGTTATTAGCCTTGAATGAGAAAACTGCCCCTCCAAGGTCATGCTTCCTTCCAGGGACAGCTGGCAACAATTAATTCTGATCAAGGTGGCGGTATAAAGACCAGCCTGACTTGGGACAACTCCAAGGGTCATCCTGATGCCAGAGCTCCCTGTGGGGTTGGGTAAGGCCTTTGTTGGGAGAGTATCACAGCCAATTTCTCCCTTATCCAATCCTAATTCTTCTTCTCCCTTCTGTACGGACTAATCACAAGAGGACTCCCTAATAAATAAACTGACTGCCAAACTGCTTCTCAGAATCTGCTTCCTAGAGGCCCCAACCATAACAGAAGAGGTTTCACTTGTGAGATGGAGGTCTCTGATGACTTCCCCCAAGGTCTCTCAGCTAATAAGAGCCAAGAATCAACTCCAAAGGTGTTAGAACCACTGTGCTTTAAAAACTAATTCCATAAATTCCATTTTAAGTTTGAGACTAGTATTGGCCATATACAATTCATTTCTCTACCAGGGTCTACAGTCATCTATTTTTTTTTTTTTTGTAATGTTATCCTTTCTTCTTAAAAATGAATTTATTTATTAATTTATGACTATTGATTTACAACTAATGATGACTATTAACCCAATAAAAGCAGGCGGGAAAAATAAATCAGACAAGTTCCCAAATCAGCTGCCTCCGAGCTCTATATTGCTCCTCCAGCAAGAGTATTCCTACCAACAGGTGCTATAGGAGATGTCAAGGATCATTTTTAAAGTTCTACTAATTCCCTTCCAATGAAAAAGTCTATTGTGAGGATACTAAATCTTTCGTGACTTTTCATAGGAACAAATAAGACTGAACCTGGAAGAACTTTGGCTGGAATTACTGAAGAACACTGAAATCTTTAGAGATTAAATCAGGCTATGGTATATGAGTGTGAGGGTAAAGCGTCTGCTTGCATTGCGGGAGAACCTGGGTTCAATCCTTGGGTCGGGAAGATCCCCTGGAGAGGGAAATGGCAACCCACTCCAGTTTTCTTGCCTGGAAAATCCCATGGATGGAGAAGCCTGGTAGGCTATAGTCCATGGGGTGTCAAAGAGTCAGACACGACTGAGTGACTTCACTTTGTTCTATTTTTACACTCAAGATTGCTTTTTAAAATTTTGTTTTATAGCTATGCAACACAGTCATGTGGTTTCAAAGTCAAATCTAGAAAACAATGTGTACTCACAGAATTCTAACTGCCCCTGATCCCCCTATTCCATTCTCTCCCTCTCCCCTAAGAAACGTGTTCAGGTGTTTCTTTTATTGTGGCCTATGTCTTTTTAAAAATCTTTCTTCCTTTTCACTCTCTCTTTCTCTTCACTCAGTTATTTATTGTGCTTATTATTCTCTTTTGTGTTTTCCTAATTTAGTCTTTATTTCTGAAATAAAAATTTCCCTTTAATTTGAAAATTTTCCAGGGTTTATCACCTCAAAATCAGAAAAATTTGGAATTTTGGATTCTAAATTGTCATTCTTTTATATCTTCTCTCAGTTTTGAATTTTTCTTTTAGCTTGTTTGAAATATTAGGACCTGTTTTTCATTCATTTCATGAGCATATTTCTCTAAGTAGCTTTAGTTTGGAGGTGAAAAGGGGAGCCTGGTGGGCTATAGCCCATGGGGTTGCAAAGAGTTGGGTACAACTGAGCAACTAACATCCTTTATTTTTAAAAAGTAAGATAAACTGTGGGCTTCCCTTGTAGCTCAGTTGGTAAAGAATCTCCTTGCAGTGCAGGAGACCCGAATTCGATCCCTGGATTGGGAAGATCCCCTGGAGAAGGAAATGGCTACCCACTGCAGTATCCTTGCCTGGAAAATCTCATGGACAGAGGAGCCTGGTGTGATGCAGTCCATGGGGTTGCAAAGAGTCGGGCACGACTGAGCGACTAACAGTTACTACTGTTAATTTCCTGGCTGTTAAATCCAATTATCTTTTTTCAGTTTTCATCTTACATGAGCTCTATTTACTCTCAGACATCAGTGAGCACTTCCTCTTTCCTGAATGCTCTCCTTTGCTAGCTTGTTTTCTTTGGTTTCTCGTTCCTCAGCCAACCACAGAAATTTGCTGTTCTAGGGATTCCATCATTGACCCTGGTCCATTCTCATATTGTGTGCCCTCCCTGGGTGATCCCATTCACTGCCTCAGTTTCCACTACCACTCAAATGTTAATCACTTCCTATTTACTACTTACTTACTTACTTATCTGGAGAAGGCAATGGCAGCCCACTCCAGTACTCTAGCCTGCAGAATCCCATGGATGGAGGCTTCCCAGGTAGCGCTGGTGGTAAAGAACCTGCCTGCCAATGCAGGAGACATAAGAGATGCCGGTTTGATCCCTGGGCTGGAAGATTTCCACCTCTCCTTATTAAAAACTGAACTTAAGACATCTCACTAAGATATATAGGGAAAAAATTAAAGGAGAAAATCTAGGCAAAGGGTAGAGGTCGAGAGGGGAGGTGCTAAAAATAAGGTTGAACAGAAAATCTGGCTCTAAGATTTCCTGTAGCCAGTGCAAAAAGGAAAACAGAATAACACGTGTTTCACTATTTGCGTAATAGTAGTACAGAATTTACAGTTCTGAGACACAAGCATTTGGTCCCCTAAAGTCCTCATAAAGGGGACATTGCACTGGGTTATGGTATGTTCTTACAATGTATGTCCTACATATATTGTACAACAATGTTTTTCTACAAGCTGCTTTTTTTTTTGATGC
Organism: Cephalophus harveyi; assembly: GCA_006410635.1. NCBI lineage: Eukaryota > Metazoa > Chordata > Mammalia > Artiodactyla > Bovidae > Cephalophus > Cephalophus harveyi. The sequence goes on from SJYT01049011.1 coordinate 34,727, forward strand.
CTCTCAATATTGATGAATTTGATTTTTTTTAAAGTAAACATATGGAGTCCAAAACAATATAGTCCAGGTACTCTGGTCTGTGATAACCAAGGCCAGTTTTTCAAACATTTTAACAACAGACTTCTTTGTTAGAAAGGAAATCTGATTTGGAGTACCAACACTTAAAACCAATTCGGTTGGAACAGTTCTGATTGAAAGAGAAAGCAGAGACCCATTCCCTCCATCTTCTGTCTACTCACTCCTGCCTGACAGCCTCTGAGGTTCAGCAGAACAACTTCTGGAAGCCACCATCCTGACTTAGATTCAAGGGTAAATTCATCTTGAATGAAGTGCTTTAGACAGTTCTCTGTAATTATACCCTGAGGCTGAACTTTGGATCAGCATTGACTAAGAACATGAGGCAACAATTATTCATCAATACACTAAGCAAATTAGAATGACTATTTTGGAAGACAGTTTGGCAATATTTTTAAAAAGTAGCAATAAGTCATAGTGAGTTCAAGGTTATATTCCCAAATATATATAAGTATTCTAAGTTGCAATTTAAGGACAGATTCACATGATGAAATGATTGGCCAAGTTGAAGACAGGATCAGGATTCTCTTAGGCAGTGGTTCTCAAACTTAAGTTGGTATCAGAGTCACCTGGAGGCTTGTTAAAACAGACTGATACCCTCCACCTACAGAATTTCTGACCTAGTAGGTCTGAGAAGGAGTCTGAAGATTTGTGTATCTCACAAATTCCTGGGTGATGCTGATACTGCTAGTCTGGGTACCACCCTTTGAGAACTACTGTTCTTAAAGAAACCTAGGGAAACCTAAGGTGGCGACCCAGAGTATCCAGCTGACATGTATGTAATGTCCTCAAAATGTAATTTTGAGGGGACTTTCAGTGGTTAAGAATCTGCCTGCCAATGCAGATTCAGTCCCTGGTCTGGCAGGATCCCATAGGCTTCGAAGCAACTAATCCCATGCGCCACAAATACTGAGCCCACGCTCAAGAGCCGCAGCTACTAAATCCCTCGCGTCCCAGAGCCTGCGCTCCGTGGCGAGAGAAGCCACTGCAACGAGAAGCCTGAGCACCACAATGAAGAGGAGCCCTGCTCGCCACAACTTGAGAAAGTCCACACATAGCAACGAAGACCCAGCAGAGCCTATGTATATATGCATGTATATATGTAAAATTTTTGAATACAATCTAACTCCTATCAAGGCATTCATCCAAACTTTATCGTGCTATACAGAATGATCCAATTGTAGTCTTTCCTCCAAATAATAACCAGGTACCCGTAAGCTTTGTTAAATTATCTATTATGAAGCTTCCCTTTTAAGGAAAAGGAAGAGATCAATATTTCCCAGAATTCCTGGCAAGAATTCCCTAAGGTACATATTAAAATATAAGTTCACAGGCCCCTACCCAGGTATTGTTTGAAAATCAGTTTTTGAGAAATAAAAAATATTGAAGAAAAACTCCATTCTATCCTCCTCTTTGGTTCTGTGGCTAGGCCTAAGAACTAAACTGACCTAAGACAGATTAACAGGAGGAACGCACACATATTTTATTTAACATTTTTTATGTGGACATAGGAGTGTTTATAAGTAAAATGAAGACTCACAGAAGCAGTTAGAACTGAAATCTTATACCCCTTTTAAACAAATAAATGATACATTTGTGGAGAGATGACAAGACATAGAGGTTTGGGCTATGGCCAGTAAATCGTGGGAGAGTGACTAGGAAGCATATGAGGGAAACTAATGGAAGACCAGACTTCCGCTAGTAGCTTGTTCGTATAGATGCATTTCGGCACTGGCTCCCTGTCTCCTGGGATGAGAATGTTTTCTTCTTGGTACAGGGAGGACATCTCTCTCAAGAGGGATGTTATGACTTGCTTGTAGATACGAAGGGAGCGGTCAGAGAGCCCTTCCTGCGTCTGTTCTTTTCTCAAGTGACTCCAGCTCAAAATAATCAATATGCCAAAGCGGAAGATTCAGGGGTGGCGTGTTCTGAAACCTTTCAGTATACTGGCAATTCTAGATGATTACAGGGAGGGAAAGTGAAAAAGAACAGCCCCTGATTTCCAGGAAAAGACGACACAGTGGGCACAACGTCTGACACACTGATCTGCTACAGCTAGGCCATACTGTTCTCCTGTCAAACATAAACATCCTGCAGAATGTCCACTTCAGACAAGGTCGCTATACAACATGAAGCACCATCTCTCCCAGTCTCCTGGCTAACATGATTGACTGTCCCTATAGATAAGATTTCTTGAGATGCCCCATTACAGAACTGCCCCACTTTCTAACAGCACCTGATCCAGAGTGAGCCCCTGCTTCCTTAGACCCTGCCCCAAACTACCCAACCACAGCTTAAATCCAAACCAAATAACGTTTTTTGTTTTCATTTGCTGTGCCGTGTGTCTTGAGGGATTTTAGTTCCCCAACCAGGGATGGAACATGGGTCCCAGCAGTAAAAGTCCCAAGTCCTAACCACAGGACCACCAGGGAGTTCCTTCAAATAGGTTCTTTTCAACACCCTCTTACTGAGACATCTTCACTGGAATGATAAACCCAACTTCTTCAACTATAATACAGGCATGTCTCTGGTTGTGTTTGGCTGAAAGGCATTGATAAATTACAAATAAATAATTGCTGTGATATCTGTTGGATTTTAATAAAACATGCTACCTTCATTTTAAGCCATTTTTATTACTTTTCTTTTGACAAGGATTTTATTATTCATGAAAGTTAATTTGGAATGCTCAGTTACACAGTTGTGTCCCATGCATTTGAATTCAACTTGCGCATGCCCATTTGCCTCAAGAATAAGTTTGTAGGACTTTCTTGGTGATCCAGTGGTTAAGAATCTGCCTGCCAATGCGGGGGACACAGGTTCAATCCCTGGTCCAGGAGGATTCCAAAGGCCGGAGCAACTTAGCCCATGCGCCAGTACTACTGAAGCCCAGGCACCTAGAGCCCGTGCTCTGTAGCAAGAGAAGCCACGGCAGTGAGAAGCCTGCTCGCCGTAACGAGAGAGGAGCCCCTGCTCCCCACAGCTAGAGAACAGCCTACGCGGCAACGAACACCCAGCACAGCCAAAAAGAAACAGATAAGATTACTGAAAAAAATTTTTCTGATCATCTACAAGTGAAGAAATGCTGACAAATCTGGTTATAGTGACTATTGAGTGGTAATGTGCAAAGAAGAGCCATTTTGATATACTCATTGACAAAGACGCAGAAGTTATATTTCAAAACCAGAAACTATAATATTAGCATTAATTCAGCTACAGACCAATAAGTAGGTATAAGTTTTTCCTCTTCTTCAAGAAAAATACTTATCACATTTTAAGTGCTATTTTATTACCTTTTTGTATAATAATATATTTTTGTTTCATTTAAAGTTTTACAGGCATGATTATACACATGATAATTCAATATAAGGTTTTCACTTTGTACACTTTTCACTGGCCATTTTTCCTGTGTGTGTGTGTCTATTGAGGTGTAATTAATATATAACATTCATTTTAGGTGTACAACATGACTTAATACATGTATATATTTCTAAATGGTCACCACAGAAAGTCTAGTTAACATCTGGCCCCTGTACAGAGTCACAAAAATCTTGTTCATGTGATGAATTTTATTATTCCTTTGTTTCATCTACAATTATTACTGAATAATTGTGTTGAATACAGAAGGGACTATTTAACAGGAATCTGCTCTGAGTATCCAACATATGAGGGGTGTCACTGCAGACCAGGCCCTCTGTTCTGGAATCTCAGCCTGGGACTGCACTTTCTCTTTCTCTTGCCGGGTAGCCTTTACTCATTCTCAGGCCTCAGCAAAAATGTTCCAGAAAAAAACAACTTTAAACCTCCCCATGTTTGGAATTTTTGCATTTTCCCCTCTGGAGCTATATTTCCTTTTTCATATTGTCAGTGCTTGTTTCACTGTTTTTGACTTCAGTTAGCTTGTGAGCAGCATAAGGATAGGGGTTGTATTTTTCCTGTTTGCTCAATAAATGTTTTCTGAGTGCATTAAATAATGAATCCCCCTCCCCTGACGGCTAAGGAAACAGAGCAAATAAGTAATTGGCCTGAGCTACTCAGCAAGTCTTTTGGTAGAATCCCCAAAGCAGGAAGTTTCTAAATAGAAAGTTTTCTAGGAGGAATTCCCACAACCAACTTGTGAGACTCAAAATGAACCGCCTTCGTTTTACCTTTCCTCTATTCTTCCAGTCCCTGCCTTTATCTATGCTTTAATTTCACAGAAGTTCCCCAGGAAAATTCAATGTAAAGATAAGATATGTCTAAAAACAAAGAGAATATCAAGAGGAATAGGACTTGAGGGAAAGAAGACCAGGAATGTCCTCCATTCAGAACAGATCTGTGAGGAGCAAGTACTTCTCTCCTTTAACCCCTGACCCTGGCAGGTATAACCTACCCAGAATTAGGAGGGGTGAAGGAGCGGTAAACTTGGGTCTCCAACAGCTGAGGCAAAACCCAGAGGAAAGAGAATAAGACCGATTCCTGGGGAGGGGATCAGGGAGCCTTTAGTTTTCCTGAGGATCCATTGCTAGCTGAGGTCAGCAGATAACAGGAGGCCAGGCATCCTGGCTTGGAGAAGGCAAGGCACCCCACTCCAGTACTCTTGCCTGGAAAATCCCATGGATGCAGGAGCCTGGTAGGCTGCAGTCCATGGGGTCACTAGGAGTCGGACACGACTGAGCGACTTCACTTTCCCTTTTCACTTTCACGCATTGGAGAAGGAAATGGCAACCCACTCCAGACTTCTTGCCTGGAGAATCCCAGGGATGGGGGAGCCTGGCGGGCTGCCGTCTATGGGGTCACACAGAGTCAGACACGACTGAAGCGACTTAGCAGCAGGCATCCTGGCTGAGGAAAGCCTCGAGTTCCCCCTCTCTTTAACAGTTGAATTCAGGGTAATAAGCACTCACAAGTGACTCATGTTCCCGAGAGCCCTTGGATCACTGTGTTCAGGACTGACAGCCAATCCACAGGATGGCTACCGGGGGACCTTGAGCAGTGCTGCAGCCTTGACCCTCAGAGTTGCTCCAGGCGTGATATGAGTACCCAGTGTTGATAGGAATGTCAAGTGTAAATAACTGAGTCTGTTCCCCAGCAGAGAAACTCAGTATTCTGCATAGAGAATAGCTCTACTGATTAAAATGTATATTTTGAGGCAAAAAAAAGATTCCCTACATTATAGTCAGACTGAGAACGTGCATGTCAGCTGAAGCCTGATACAAATTAAACAAATGGGTAACAAACCCTTCTGGAGAGGAGCTTATAATGGAAACCCTGATGGGATATAATTATTATGATCTGGATTTTGATCACTACATTCTATTGAAGACACCTCTGGTATACAGCAGTTATGTAAAATACCTGTACACTGTTGTCAAGTAGCATTTTAGAAAAGCATTAAGTCAAGTTAATTTTTAAGAGTCTCAAAAATCACAGTAATGACTAAATGAGGAAGCCAACACTGTTTTCTCTTTGCTACAAAGGAATTCAAGAGAGGCAAGGGGAGGTGACTGGTGGCAATCTACTTAAGTCCTGGTCTATTTTTCCTTCTCTTCTAAGAGGTTCTCAGCCTTCAGAATCTATTTTGAAGGTCTACTCCAAGCCAGGCTTCAGCAATACGTGAACCGTGAACTCCCTGATGTTCAAGCTGGCTTTAGAAAAGGCAGAGGAACCAGAGATCAAATTGCCAACATCCGCTGGATCATGGAAAAAGCAAGAGAGTTCCAGAAAAACATCTACTTCTGCTTTATCGACTATGCCAAAGCCTTTGACTGTGTGGATCACAATAAACTGTGGAAAATTCTGAAAGAGATGGGAATACCAGACCACCTAACCTGCCTCTTGAGAAATCTGTATGCAGGTCAGGAAGCAACAGTTAGGACTGGACATGGAACAACAGACTGGTTCCAAATAAGGCCTGGCGTGCTGCGATTCATGGGGTCGCAAAGAGTCGGACACGACTGAGCGACTGAACTGAACTGAATTTAAGGACTGGTACACAAGTTAAGCTTGACAGAATTTTTCCAAATAATTAAACTTGACATACACCTAACGGAGAAGGCAATGGCCCCCCACTCCAGTACTCTTGCCTGGAAAATCCCCATGGATGGAGGATCCTGAAGGGCTGCAGTCCATGGGGTCGCTGAGGGTCGGACATGACTGAGCGACTTCCCTTCCACTCTTCACTTTCATGCATTGGAGAAGGAAATGGCAACCCACTCCAGTGTTCTTGCCTTGAGAATCCCAGGGACGGGGGAGATGTGTATAAGAGACAGCTTCTGTACGGNGCTGAGGGTCGGACATGACTGAGCGACTTCCCTTCCACTCTTCACTTTCATGCATTGGAGAAGGAAATGGCAACCCACTCCAGTGTTCTTGCCTTGAGAATCCCAGGGACGGGGGAGCCTGGTGGGCTGCCATCTATGGGGTCGCACAGAGTCGGACACGACTGAAGCGACTTAGCAGCAAACTTGACATACACCTATGGATGGCTTGTGGTGAAAGTGAAAGTTGCTCAGTCATGTCCAACTCTTTGCAACTCCATGGACTATACAGTCCATGGAATTCTCCAGGCCAGAATACTGGAGTGGGTAGCCTTTCCATTCTCCAGGGGCTCTTCCCAACCCAGGGATCAAACCCAGGTTTCCCATATTGCATGCAGATTCTTTACCAGCTGAGCTACCAGGGAAGTCCAAGAATACTGGAGTGGGTAGCCTCTCCTTTCTCCGGTGGATCTTCCCGACCTAGGAATTGAACCAGGGTCTCCTGAATTGCAGGTGGATTCTTTACCAACTAAGCTACCAGAAAGGCTTGTGGTACATACAATATAAATCACAGTTCCTGCTCTCAAGGAATCTACCATCTAGTGGAAGAGAGAGAATCCAGGTGCATGAAGCACCAACATGCAAAGCTATGCATTTTAGATACCATGGGGCCTTAAGGCTCCTTATTTAGTTGAGAGGCTAGGAAAAGCCTCTGAATAGTAAGGGGCTTAAACAATAGGCAAAATCTTCAAGAAGAGACAAAGGTGAGGAGTGTTTAGGGTATGGCAGGCAGAGGGGACAGTAAGAACTATGGTGTGGAGGCCCTAAAGTTCTGATATGGGCAAAGCACTAGACAAGAGAAGTCCAGTGGGTGATAGGCATTAGCATAAGGTCAGCCCAGAGCAAAAGAATGGAAGAAGACCCCATGGGTGTCATGGTAAAGACTTGGAACAATAAGACTGCTTTATGCATTGAAGATCTGTTAGATCAGGAAGAAGTCCCATCAGAGTCTAGCATCTCCAGTAAGAGCAAACCTGATAATGTCCCTCAGTGACAGAATTGCCCCTTTAAAAAAGGGCAGTTATGATTCAGATGCTTTTTATAGGTTCTAAATCCATTTACACTTACCTTTCCTTCCTCTCTTAAGCAAAGAATACTATCCTGAGTCCAGCTTCAGATGTCTAACCTCAAGCTAAGTCTGATTGAGAAGTTTGCAGATAAGAATTAAGAAACTAGAAATAACCTCAAAATACACTCTTAGAATGAGGCCATACAGCTTCTGCAGTTTTCTTGTCTTTTTCTATTCTGGGCCTCAGTAGGAGGCAAGCTGGGGGCCTCAGACTAGAAAGGATTGACTGGTCTTAGGGAGCTGAATACGAAGGATAACTGAGTTCCATGTCTTGGTAATAAGGGAAAACTGAGTTCAGAAGTATAAAAAGTGCCAATACCCATTTTCTTATTCCAGGTCCTTAATCTTTGTGAAAAGAATGAGTTTCCATTTTCTGAAAGCTTTAAGTTTTCTGTACATCTGTACACATCTATACATCGTTTCTATAGAGAGCACACGTGGGGCTCGCCTCTCCCAGGTGGGAGTCCAAAGAAAGAGAAGCTTGGTAGAAAGATTCATCTTTGAAATTCCTGAAAGACTGCATTCCACTCACTGGTTTAGTACGACAGATACACTTCACCAAGGCTGAATTCCTCTGCCTGGAGGTGCAGCACGTGGCCACAGCATCGCTGTCCATGGTGCTGAGCACCAGTGTTGTGGTTTGCTTCGTCGCTCAGTTGTCTCTGGCTCTTTGCAATCCCATGGACTGTGGCGTGCCAGACTTCTCTGTCCATGGGATCCTCCAGGCAAAAATACTGGAGTGGGTTGCCAATCCCTTCTCCAGGGGATCTTCCCAGCCCAAAGACTGAACCCAGGTCTCCTGCATTGCAGGCAGTTTCTTTACTGTCTGAGCCATAACTACACGTAACTGTCTCTCCTATTTCGGATACACTGATGATGATGAGTTGAAGGTCCTTCTGTACACTGTGTCAAAATGACCATAGTTGTATTTATCTTTCATTTTAAGAGCAATTTTAATTTTTACAATATTGCAGAACAAAATTATGGCTTATATTTCAATGCAGTATTTATGTACACTGCAAGTTCTACCATGTTTCAGTTGATGATAAAAGATCCCCCTTTGGAAGGCAAATTGGCTATCCACTCTCTCCCTCATACCTCTCTAGTTAAAACTCTACCTGGCTTTGAAATTATTCTACAACCTGGTCACAATACTGGCCTAGCCCGATCTCCTTTCAGCATGCACTCTCAGCAGCAGAGATCAATTGCCTTTTCACTCTTCACATGTGACTACCAATCTCCTCTAGTTCTCAGTTCATTCTGATTCCCTGGCTGTAATTCTCCTCTGAATTTCCTACTTTCTTATAAAAACTCTACCCAGATTTCAAGGTTCAGCTCCTACACTGCCTCCTCCATGTGATCTTCTTTGATAATCTGATTACCTACTTCTTCCTCTTCTCCAGGCTTCCCTGGTAGCTGAGACAGTAAAGAATACACCTGCAATGCAGGAGACCTGGGTTGTGAAGTTCCCCTGGAGAAGGGAATGGCTACCCACTCCAGTATTCTGGCCTGGAGAATTCCATGGGCAAAAGAGCCTGGCAGGCTACAGTCCATGGGGTTGCAAGGAATCGGACATGACTGAGCGACTTTCATTTTCACTTTCCTCTTCTCCAAATTCCTTCAGAATTTGTTATTTGAAAAATTTGGTATTTCATCTTGGATCATAGCACATTTAGAAGGGAACCTCAACTTTAGTTGTGCTTATGCCAATGTAGTACAATGAAATGGGCATGTGTTTTAGTATCAGACAATTCTCAACCTCAATTCTAACTCTCTCATTCCCTAGCTTGAGTTGAGGTACTTAACCTTTTAAAGCCTCATTTCTTCTTCAACCATGAAGAAAAATGTTTAACCTATATATCATGAAATTATATATGCATTATAAATTATTTGGCACACAATAGGCTCTCAATAAGTGAGTTTTTACTCTCTTCTTCCTCCCCACTGTAGCCATCACACTACCCAGCACAATGTTGAACATATGGTAAATGTGACTTTTCTGAAATCATACAAAATTCACTTTGTCTACTCAACCTTCCTGTGAGGTCGAGCTGCAAGATACTGGCCATCTCTCATCAAGCACATTTTGGACAGAGAAGTGTCCACAAAACTTGAGAGAGCAGACATCAGAGAGACCATTAGAAGAGATGTTAAATTATGTGACTCTTGAAATAGCTACTGTGATGGTTAATTTTACGTGTCAATTTGACTGGGCTGAAGGATGCCCAGATAGCTGGTTAGATATTTCTAGGTCTGTTTGTGAGTATTTCCAGATAAATTTAGCATTTGAATGGGTAGGCTGAGTAAAGAAATTGATTTCATCAGTGTAGGTGGGAATGATCCATTCCATTAAGGGCCTGAATAGAACAAACAATGTGGAAGAAGGGCAAAGTAGCTCTCTATCTGAGCTGGGACATTCATCTTTTCCTGCCCTTGTACATCAACACTCCTGGTTCTCAAGCCTTCAGACTCAGACTGAATTATCCCACTAGTTTCCCTGGTCCTCTAGCTTGTGGATGGCAGATTTGGGGAATTCTTGCTTTCCATACTCCTGTGAGCCAAATCCTATAATAGTCTCCTTTGTTGTTGTTGCTGACTCATATACTTCCCAGGCAAGAATATATACATGTATATCCCCGTGGACACAGAAGCCTGGCAGGCTTCAGTCCGTTGGACCACAAAGAGTCAGACACAACTTAGTAACTGCTGCTGCTGCTGCTAAGTCGCTTCAGTTGTGTCCGACTCTGTGCGACCCCATAGGTGGCAGCCCACCAGGCTCCCCCATCCTTGGGATTCTCCAGGCAAGAACACTGGAGTGGGTTGCCATTTCCTTCTCCAATGCATGAAAGTGAAAAGTGAAAGTGAAGTCGCTCAGTCATGTCTGACCCTCAGCGACCCCATGGACTGCAGCCCTCCAGGCTCCTCCATCCATGGGATTTTCCAGGCAAGAGTACTGGAGTGGGATGCCATTGCCTTCTCCAACTTAGTAACTAAACGACTATATATATATACACCCTATTGGTTCTTTCTTTGGAGAGCCCTAACAGTCATGTTCTCAGTCAACGTCTGATGACTGAGTGCAAAACTCATGGACGTGGGCACTGAAGAAGGATACGTGTAGTTGTGAAAATCTGACTCCTGCACAACCTGTGCCCAAAACTCTTTAAAATTAAAAGTACAGCGTTGGAGGAAATTTCCACTCTCTACAATTACCAAATTTTGACATTTCCCACCCCTGACATTTTTATTTTCTCTTATCAGAAAGGGTAGAATTTCTTCTGAAAAAGAGAAGAAAAAGAAGATACATAGAATATCCATTTTAAGTGTTATTTTTGTTCTTGAAAAGGCTTCTCATAGACTTTAAAAGAAAGCTTTTTTCCTTCAGAGATTTATTTTGATAGAATTATCTGAGCCTTGTCAGGGAGAACAAAATTTTTGTGAGCCTACCATACCAGTAAAATGCCAAATTATATGCTGTAAGTTTTTTTATTATCTCTGGGTCCAGTCAAAGAGAGAAAAGATTTTGAATCCAGAACTATTAGCATTTGGAGACAAAAGAGAGCCTTCACTGCAGCTGATACCTTGGGGCTTGTTCCCCAGCCCTACAGGCTCCATCCCTTAGGTGGGAAGATGCTGCATCCACATCACACACACACACACACTCCTTTTCTGGAAATCCAAGGAGTTTAAAACGGGATCAATTTCCTTAGCAACTTCTTTGAAAAGCTTTAAGTTAACTTTATAATGAATATCAGGAGATGAGCATACACACACACAACACACCCCTCAAAGTAACATTTTACCAAGGGCATTAAATCCACACTAGTTTATCGTGATCACAAAGAAGTAGCAGAATGCAGTGGGAAGAGTTTAGACTTTAAAACCAGACACACCTGGCTGTGAATCCCAGTTCTACTGCTGTCTAGCTCTGTTACCCTAGGCAAATTACCTAACCTCTCTGAGCCTCAGTTTCTTTGTTCATAAAGAGGAGATAATAATAACACCTATGGTTAAAATTTAAAAATTATTATGTAAAATGCCTTAGGTATTGGCTTGCTGTAGTAGGTGCTCCATAAGTGGTATGCTGTTACTATAAATGAAACCTGGACTACAACATCTGAGAGACAAACTACACATCTTGGAGGCACCATAGGCAGGCTAGTTTGAGTGGAAAGTGGCACCAACAGAGAGCAAGTTGGTGAAGCTGTGAAAACAAGCAGGGGCCACATCAGAGAGGAGCTCATGTGACCAGAGGAAGGACTTTGGATTTTTGTTCTCCGTGTGCTGGAGAAGCCATAAAGAGTTTTGATTAGGGGAATAAAATTATTCAATTATGTTCTTAAAGTATTTCTTTGGTTGCTATGTAGAAAACAGACTGTGGCTGAGCAGACTACTTTAGTAGTCTAGGTGAGAGCTGATAATTGTGAGAGGTGATGAGGCAGATGGCAGCAAGTGTTTGGAAGTGCAGTATGACATGATGGTGGAGCTGACAGAACTTGCTGATAGGCTGGAGGCATTGTATAAGAGAGGGGAGGAAAAATATGATATTTAGGATTTTGCACTGAGGAATTAGAAGAATGGAATAGCTGTGAGACAGGGAAGACAGTGGGAGAAGCAATTTGGGTCAGAGAGAATAGGGCATGAAGAGTTCTGCTTTAGACGTGTGAGGTTTGTGACATCTATTAAACATCCAAGGGGGAATTGGAGACTGGACCTCAGAGGAGAGGTGAGATATGAATTTGGATGTCATCATCCTAAAGATTGGTATACAGAGCCACAAGACTGGAGGAGATTGACAAAGTAGAGACAGAAGGAATCTGAGGCCCAGGACACTGCATTGTTTAGAGGCTGGAAAAAGGAGGAAATCCAATAAAATAACACTTTGCAGGGACAGTCACCCCTGGATTTGGCTACTCAACTATACTGGTAAGTGAAATGGTGGGAACAAAACCTGATATGAATAAGTTCCAGAATGAATGGAGTAAAGGGGAAAAAAAACAGTATAGGCAACTCTTCAGGAATTTTACTGTAAAGGGGAAAAAAAAAAAAAGAGAGAAGCTGGAGGGAGAAGTAGAGTCTTGAGGTGTTTTTTTTTCCCAAGATGAAAAATATACTAGAATGCATGCTGATGGGAATCATTTAGTAGAGAGAAGAAATTAACGGCACAGGAAAAAGAAGAGAAAATTTCAGGATTGAAGTCCTTGAGTAGGCCAGAGGAGGTGAGATCTGAAGAAAAGTGGGAGGGTTGTCCTAAGACACACTGGATTGTAAGAGGAAAGAAAGCCAAGTTTATGGGCAGAGATTCAGGAGGCTGGCAGAATAATTGTCTTGCATATTCCTGAACAAGGCCTGGGCCAAAGCACATTGCTGGAGAGTACCCTATACTGGGCATTCTACAGTGTGATATTCCACAGCACAGGGAAAGGTAAATTTTGTTTTTCTCCTGCTTCCCTCCCATTGACCTCTCCTGGTTGTCTAACCAGACTCCAGCATGGACACTGCATGCTAATGAGACAACATTTGGTCCAATCCCAGGCCTTTCTTTCTGAATAATTAATCTGGCACTTTACCAGCACCTACAGCCTTGGTTTTTTTCTGATGATTAAATAAAAGGCCAAGGCTCTTAACAACAGTAAACAGGCTCTTCAGTGCAGTTTGGCTCCATGTCACATTAACACACTAGGAAGTTTGGAACAATCTGATGAAAGGGGCACCCCTGCCCCTTTTCAGCCCTCCCCCAAACCGTAGCTCAGACAGCAGGGGTTCAGCTGAGTCTTTCCAGAAAGATGGAGGAGGATAGGCTGTCCTGCCAATTCCAACCGCACACACCCACTTCCAGCATCACCTGGGTACTCTGGCTTTCCTGAGTCCCTTCCAGCCACTCAAGGGCCCTGTTTTTGCTTGCTTTCCGGCAATTCTCATGTCTGCCTCCTCTCCATACACTAGTCTTCTATTTCCCCTGAATGTGATCAATGTCGGCTTAAGTTCCCCAGACTATGTGACTGAAGCCCTAAATTCAAAATAAAAGAAAGTCTTCTTCCTATTGAGATGTGTAAAAAAAAAACCCTAACAATAACAGGTTTCTCTCAATTCAGGTTTGAAAATGCCCAGCAGAAGCCCCACCTTTTAAATAAGCTTTGAGATTTCTTCAAAGATGACAGAGAGGTGGAAGAGAAAGAGGATCGGGTAGCAACTGGGTTTTGTGAAGCCCTGCTGGCACTGCAGAGCTTCCTGAACTCACGAGGGGCATCAAAGGCACTGAGATGGCAGAGATCGTTGTGGCAGGAGCAACTGGAAAATGTCCTGGGACTGAAACACAGATAGATTAACATCACCCCAGTGGACACTAATGACTTGCACTTTGAAATGCCAGAGGCTCATACTGCCAGTTAAGACAAGGGAAAAACACATTTCTGGTCTCCAAAGACCTTAGATCTTTCCAAACTCTGCAGGCAAATGCAGCCGTCATGAATTTCTGCAGCTGGGCAGCCCCATCGTGCCGCTAGGGGAATCATTGCCAGAGTTGCTATGGGCAGGGTAGTCAGCAAAGCTGAATAAAACAATCACTGAAAACCTCTCAGAGGTGAAGTTTAGTAATGATTCAATTTATAATTCAATGCAATCAAGCCTACGGCATTTCCAAATACCATGCTTATTTTAGCAGTCCCAGGTAAAACAAATTTCCTCTGAAGGTTCACAGGCTTGACAAAAGGGTTTCCAAACAAGTTTTATGATTTACCATCGGCAGATAATTAGAATGTCTTTTCAATCACTGGCATCTGGATAAAGTAATTTTGTCCCAGCATGGGCATTTCTAGGAAGCAAACAAAAGTCAAAAACGAAAGAGCTTGCTGGAAGCTTTCTTAAAAAGAAAATCTTTCAAGAACTGCTCTCAGCTGCAGGAAGGGAATGTTCCCACACCAATGTGATTAGCAAAATAAATGGGGGCTTTGAACAGTGTGGATCAACAAAAGAATATCTGGTGTGACTCAAGGAAGGAAATCTCTGGTTATACATCTAAAACTGCAAATGGGTAGGGACCGATAAAATGAAATGTCAGTCTCATGAATTCAGTCCTAAGTGAGTCTAAAATTCACAGGTTTCTAAAGTCAATTTAGCATTTCCAAATCGGGCAACAAATAACTTTCTGATGCCCTGTACTAGGTGCCACAAGCAAGGGGAGTGAAAAACTGGACCTGAGATCTAAATTTCTCATCCAGTTGAGAAGGCCAGACTAACAGAATGAAAGGGGCATGATCAAATGCCAAATTGTGCGATACTGATTTTAAGTTGAATATAAGTTCAGAAATAAGAGAAATCAGTGTTGGCTGGGGCGGAAGAGTTCCTGGGGGGCAGAGTAGCAAAAGACTCCAAATGAACCCAGACATGTTCTTCTACTGGCCTGCCTGCCATTGTCGCCACTGCTGCTGGGTCTCTGCATTGTGATTATTGTTTTAAAACAGTGTAGGGTAGTGGTTAGATACACACTGGCTTTGGAACCCACTTGCCTGAGTTTCAAACCTGACTCAACCACTTACTATTAATAGCTCTGTGAGTGAGGGACAGAGAGTGAGATAGGCTCAGTCGTGAGATAGTCGCTCAGTCATGTCTGACTCTTTGCAACGCCATGGACTGTAGCCTGCCAGGCTCCTCTGTCCATGGGATTCTCCCGGTAAGAATACTGGAGTGGGAGGCCATTTTCTTCTCCAAACAGCTGTGTGATCTTGGGCAAATTAGCTTTTCTATGCTTCAGTTTCTCATTTATAAAACATAGTTACTAATAGATCCCATCTTACAGAACCGTTAAGAATGTTGAATGAGTTAAAGTATGTATTTCACACAATGAATTTAAAATTTGTGCGCATCAGAATTACCTGGGGAGTTTATGTAAAATATGGAGTCTGTAGAAGTTAAAGAAATTAAGCTCCCTAGTGCAGTTAATTAATTATATTTGGGGAGATGGTGGGAGAAGTATATGGAGATTTCTCTTATTTGAGTGTCTTATGTACAAGCCACTTGATCAGCAGACCATTTCACCTTTGTTCTAGGGTGTTTCTCTCTTCAACTTCTTGCACTGTTTTGCTGTGGAATATTTTTGGTGTGTTAGTTTCAATTTGGATTAGATCTGATTTTTTTTTTAATTCATTTTTTGACTTCTTCCCTTTTGTTGAAACTTTGGAGTATAGCTTGGTTATGTTTTAATCTCAGGGCATTATCTTTAATTTCAGGGTATTATCTTTTTTTAATATAATGAAATCATAATCAACAAAATGAAAAATGAGAACACAGAAAATGAATTAAAACATTAAATATAATTTAAAAAGTCAAGTTATTGATGCTTACAGGAAGCATGCTATCAAAGAATTAAATGTAAAACTACTCTGGATAATGATCCCATTCAAACTCAGTATGTATTAAGTGGGCCTTTTTCCAGTGCAACAGCAAAAACCTCTTTCAAACCAGCTTAAGGACAAAGATGATTTACTGGCTCATGTACCTGGGAAGTCCAGGGGTAAATGTGGCTTCAAGCACAACTGGATACAGAAACACCAATGAAGTCATCAGATTTCTCTCCAGACCTTGGCTCTGCTTCTCTGTGTTCTTCTCATTCTCTCCTATATACAGGTGGCTTTGTAGGGCAGGGAGAATGATCACCAGCAATTACTGCTTCCCATTTTCATGGCTGATAACTCTAGGATAAGATGTCTTTCGTGCCATTTGCAATTAGTAAATTCAATGAATTATGCCAACTGCCTTAGTCTGGGCCCCTGTCGCTATAGCCCAAAGGATGGGATTCTCTCATATTCTAGGCTTGGCTCATGTGCAGATCCATTTACCACTAGTGGGGGTGATATTAGAAATCAGAAGTTTGAATGTAGGGGAAACATCGTGAAACAACAACAACAAATGCTGCCAGTCTCTTCCTTCTAAACATGCAGTGATACACAAGTATCTTTCTTCCTACATATAATTTTAAAAAGTACTTTAATCTAACATCATTCAACTGCTTCACACTTAACTGAAAACACGCCACTCACTCTCCAGTGGGAGACAACCCCAGGACACACATTATTTCTACATCTTGCTTGCTGTACCACATTTCCAGGTAATCTTCATTCTTCCTGATCAGGCTTGGAAAGCAAAATGGGTAGCCAAGAACAACCACCTTATCAATATCTTTGCACCTTAATGCAATGAAAAATCCAGAAATTCTCTACTAAGCACAAGTTAACTCTAGTAGTTTCCCTCTTCAAATTAAGCTGAAGTTATTAGAAGATTGGTTGCATAAGTGTCCAACTTGCAAAAGGAATTATTTTTCAACCTTTAGACACATGCTAAAGCAAAATTTCTCAGTACCTCTTGCTCTTAGAAATTATATTTTCTAGTTCCTTAAAAACAAACGAAAACAGTTATACAGGAAATTTAAGAGACCCATGTTACATTTTAGGAATTACCAATGACTGTTTAATAAAGACTTTCTAAAGTTCATGTTCAGCTAATACAAGGATGACAACTGTTTTCTGTCTTGAAGGTACTCAGTTGTAGAGTACATTGAAATGACAATTGTGTTTGACCACTATGCTATATTGATTTATCCAGACACTATCCGCCCTGTGGGAAACACATAAACTTTCAGCTGTCACACATGGTAACACTGGGAAAATATCAGCAATAACCCCTTGTTGCCAGTGGTGGTTACTTTTTTATAGTAAGTGACCCTGCATCTGTCTTCCCAGTTTACATGCTTATGAAAGAACTATTATTTGACAGAACTGTTGCTGAAGGGTGTAACAATGACAAATTGGACCTCCACTTATAATGAGAATCTCAGGCTGTGTGCAAATAAAGGTCTGAGCAGAATATTTTTTGAATAATTGGGAATTATATAAATGAATAAATTTGGATATGAAGAATGTAGTCACAGATGGATTTAGCCCTTGATTCATCAGACAAGTTGCCTTAAGAGAAAATACAATAATTAAACATTAAATCTGCTGGTTAAAATATGTTAAGGCTTTTAACCAAAACAGGCTTTTAAACTCAAGGGAATCACTTGTTTCTTTGCTCATGCTAGTTTGGATGTATTTGTGTGAAAATTGAAGGTGTCTCCAAAAAGGCCAACAAACAATTATGAATGATCAGTTCCATTTTTTGATTCTTTGTGATTCTTCATAAATTATATGAGGCCAAGAAAAGGTTAATTTGACCTAAGTGAAAGGAGATTAATGTCCACTGCCTTGTAAATTTTCCATTCAAAGCACTGAGTACCATACTTTTAGCTCAGAATTTTGAAGACACTTTTTTTTTTTTTTAACTTTGGTCTTAAATGAAAATGTCTGTCTTAGATTGTATTGGCAACAATCTCAGATATTTCATATTTTGTGTAAAATGACTTAGCAACAACAGGTAGTTTTGGTGTTGGAGCAACTATTTGTTGGAGAAGTCAATCAACTCTTGTTCCCAGGAACAAAATCTTTAGCTCAAGAGGTACAGCCTGATACATTTGTCTGTCTCCTGTTGTTTACCTTGCATTTATATTGACGTGATTGAGTACAGTGCTTTTCAAACTCCAACTCATGATACAGGTGAATAATGAAATAAAAATATAACCAGAATTTAAGATCTTTTTCTTTATGAACACAATATCTACAAAGTAGAATAGTAAAATGAACTCCCATACACCCATCACCCAGTTTTAACAATAGCAAGATGTTCACACCTGCTTCTTATGTCCTGTTGTTCCAACTTTTACCTCTTGGGAGGTATTTTCAAGAAAATTCCAAACAGAATGTTAATTTACTTCTACATACACCAGCATGTGGCTTCCCAGGTGGCGCTAGTGGTAAAGAAGCCGCCTGCCAATGTAGGAGACGAATGAGACATGGGTTCAATCCTTGGGTTGGGAAGATCCCCTGGAGGAGGGCATGGCAACCCACTCCACTATTCTTGCCTGAAGAATCCTGTGGACAGAGGAGCCTGGTGGGCTACAGTCCATGGGGTGGCAAAGAGTCAGACACGACTGAAGTGACTTAACATGCATGCGTGCTAGCATGTTATCTTTAAAATATATATATAAATATTTTCTTACATAAAAACAGAGTCCATTACTACACTAAAAAAGCAACAATTCTTGAATTACGCACTATACCTCAAGTGTCTGAAAAATGTCTTCTTATAGCTAGTTTGAATTAGGATCAATCAGGATTTAAAAAAATAAAATAGAGGGATTCCCTGGTGGCCAGTGATTAAGACTTTGCCTTCCAATGCAGGAGGAGGCTGATCCCTCTTCGGGGAGCTAAGATTCCACACGGCTCACGGCCAAAAAACCAAACCATAAAACAGAAGCAATACAGAAACAGATTCAATAAGACTTTTTAAATGTCCCACATCAAGAAACAACAAAATTTTTAAAATGAAACAGAAGAAGATAGATTAGTAGATAGCTAACAGCATCACATGTAGCAAGGTTAGTTATTATTTTATGAAATTTTTTGGTTATGTATGTATTAGGGTCATTTATAAAATGAATTTTCTTATCACTGGTCATAGTCACGGAAGCATAAACACTGTTGGTTTAGTGATCCTCTCCTTTATTCAGCAGGCTCTGGGCAGACCTCTGTGTCCAAAAACATTCTCTGCAGTTTAAAGAGGGATGTATGTACAGAAAGGAGAGCTCTTTATTTTGGCTGTTTCCCCTGCCTAGAAGTCCTCTTGCCACCGTGTCTACTACTTCATATCCTACCCAGGCTCCAAGGGCTGAAATGTCGTTCCCACTACGGATCCTTCTTCTGTTCTCCTGCCTGGCTGTCATTGGCTTGCCTCTTCTTCATTCTCCTCACCATACTGCCTAATGTGGTGGTTATCTATGTACAGTATGTGTTTTATCATCTCCTATAAATTAAGCTCATCACATGTAGGACAGATAATTTCTTTGCCCTGAGATGTAAACTGCCCTGTGATCTGCTTACACTAAGCATTTAACAACTGAGTAAACTGAGATAGGAATTTGGGACAGTGGCTATAGATTATTAGGCAGTAAAGATGCTGGTGTCAAAAACTGGACCCCAAGGAGATACTGGAGAAGAACCCAAATTCATGAGGTTTAGACTTGATTATGAAAAGCAACAATAATTTTTCACAGTTTCCTATGCAAGTTCTAACATTCCCCAAAAATCCTTGGAGGAAAGAATAGATACCACCAATTTTACACTTTTTTTTTTTTTTTTTACACACACAAAAAACAAACAGTTAAGTAATTTTTCAAACTGTTAAGATTCTGTTCCAAGGCAATTCTATTAACTGGGGATGGGGACTCCTAATTTTCTTTTTTCCTTGTATTTTATTTTTAATTAGAGGATAATTACAGTACTGTGATGATTTCTGCCATACATCAACATGAATCGGCTGGTCATAGGTATACATGTCCCCTCCCTTTGGGACCTCCCTCCCGTCTCCCACCCCATCCCACCCCTCTAGGTTATCACAAAGCGTCAGAGGCTTTGGGTTTGCTGCGTTATACAGCAAATTTCCACTGGCCACCTGTTTTCTGTATGGTAATGTATATGTTTCAATGCTACTCTCTCAAATCATCTCACCCTCTAACTAACAGTCGAATGCATTTTATAGTTCACAATAAGCTAAGGGAGAAAACGAGGATGATCCACCTGGACTTCTCTTCCACAGCTTCTAGAGACTAAAGAAATCTGAGAACAAGTTGGTAAGTCTGAACTGGTAAACAAGGAAAAATCACTCATTCTCACTTACACACACATGTGTGCACGTATCTTGAGTGCATTAACAACCATTCATGCTTCAGATCTCCACTTAAAGATCCTTTTTAAAGGAAACTTTTAAAATTCCCAAATGAGGCACATTCTCTCAAGGAAACATGTCTCTTTCTTCAGAACCTGTTTCAGTGTGTAACTCCTTGACTGTGATTATTTAACACCTGCCTTGCCTCTTAGAATGTAACCTCCATAACTGTAGGGACCATGCCTGCTTTTGCCCATCCTATATTTTCTAGCACTTAACTTGCTGCCTCACAGAACTTAGGTATTTATTAAACAGTGGATACATTCATGATTGAATAAGTGAACGCTTAGACAAATTTCATCAGTATGGTCTCACACTTCAAGAGGACGACTCACGCAAGAATAGAGAGAATGCTGGTTGGGGACTAAGGGTTTTTGAGCTAAAAGCAAGTAGAAGAGAATATCCATTCATTTCCACCACTCCCTCTACCAGCCTCCCTGATTCTGCAGCCATATGCCTTGTCTTTCCTTCTGTGACAATGGCTGGACTGTCTGGATTCTTACCTAAAGTTGACCCCTTCATTTCTGTATTGGATTCCATCCCATCTTGGATATTCAATGTACTTTCTCCCTCTTATACATTAGCAATTTTTCACACCTTACTGGAGCACTGTCCAGTAGAATTTTCTATGATGATGAAAATGATAGCTAATATGTGACTACTGAGTACTTGAATGTGTTAATTACTATGAAATTTGTTTTTAATTTTTAATTTAAAATCTTAAATTTAAAATTTAATTTAAATCTTCACTCCCCCATCCTTCGTGTATTCTTAAACTCACTTCAATCATTTGACTCAACATGTTACAAAAATAGCTCTTCTAAACATCACCACAGACCTCTGAGTTGAGAAATCCTATGGTCAATGATGAGTGCTCATTTTACCAGAGCAGCCACCTTTTACATGGCTGATAATTCCCATGATTGGAAGACTTCCCTCTGTTATTTGTGAACTCAACACTCAGTTCTCCTTCTACTTCTTGGCTATTCTCTCTCACTCTCCTGTGCTGGATTTTCATCTTTGCATTCTCTAAATACTGAAATGTCACAAGTCTCAGACCTTTGACTGCATCTTTTATCTATCCATATTTTCTTCCTAGGTGCTTTCATCCATTTCTATGGCTTCAAATATTAGATGCAGACTTTAGACTCCAAGTGTATCTCTAGCTCTGAACTCCAGACTTGTATGTCAAACAGCCAAACCCCTACTCACACTTGACATTTAGGTGTCTAACAGGCACCTCAAGAAGATTACTTTTGATTTTAATATAAAAAAATTAATTTGATTGGAGAATAACTACTTTACAATATTGTGATGGTTTTGCCATACATCAACATGAATTGGCCACAGGTATACATGTGTTCCCCCCCATCCTGAACCCCCCTCCCATCTCCCTCCCCACTCTATCCCTCTCGGTTGTCCCAGAGGATGGCTTTGGGTGCCCTGCTTCATGCATCAAACTTACACTGGTCATCTATTTATATGTACATGTAATGTACATGTCTCAATGTTGTTCTCTCAAATCATCCCACCCTCGCCTTCCCCCGCTGAGTCCAAAAGTTTGTTCTTTACATCTGTGTCTCCTTTGCTGCCCTGCAGGTAGGATCATTGGTACCGTCTTTCCAAATTCCATATATACGTGTTAATATACAGTATTTGTCTTTCTCTTTCTGACTTACTTCAACTCTGATTTCAACTTTTAAATCTGTTTTTCCCTCAGTCCTCTCCTTCTTAATCAGTGTCATCTCCATCTTTCTAATTATTCAGGCCAAAAATATTGGGGTCATTTTTGACTTACATCCCACAGTCAATCCATCAGTAAACCCTCTTGGTTCCATTCTTTAAATAGAGTGAGAATTTGACTCTTATTATCCGACCTGCCAACCCCCTAGTCCAAGCCACTACCATCTCTACTTTGTGTTATTGCAAGAGCCTCCTCACTGGTCTCCTTTTCATTTATCCTTACTCCCTTAAAATCACCTTTTCAAACAGCAATGTGTGTGATTCTTTAAAAATGCAAATGGATTCATATCACAACAACACACTAAACTTTCCAAGGTTTCCTACCTCATTCTGAATAAAAATCAAAGTCCTTATAGCCACTTACAACACTCTGCATGATCAGGGCCCCAGCTGCCTCTCAGATCCTCAAGCCCACCATCCCCTCCACTACCTCTTGGCTCTTTCTTCTCAACCTCACTATCCTCACTGTTCTCCAAGGGGGTTAAGCATACCACCCTTAATTCCTTTACCCATATTTATTTCACATCACAGTTTTCCTGTCTTCCAAAACTGAACTTTGGAGGGAATCAAATCAAAGTCCAAACTTGGTCTCTATTGTTCTCTGCTATATCCGCATCTCAAATAGTGCCTGGCACTGAATATGTGTTCAGTGAGTGAGTCAATAAATCTTATGCTAATGCATAGTAGCATCAGTTCAGTTCAGTCACTCAGTCGTGTCCGACTCTGCGACTCCAAGGACTGCAGCACACCAGGCCTCCCTGTCCAATACCAAATCCCAGAGTTTACACAAACTCATGTCCATTGAGTCAGTGACGCCATTTAACCATCTCATCCTCTGTCGTCCCCTTCTCCTCCTGCCCTCAATCTTTGCTAGCATCAGGGTCTTTTCAAATGAGTCAGCTCTTCACATCAGGTGGCCAAAGTACTGGAGTTTCAGCTTCAACATCAGTCCTTCCAGTGAACACCCAGGACTGATCTTCTCTAGGATGGACTGGTTGGATCTCCTAGTAATCCAAGGGACTCTCAAGAGTCTTCTCCAACACCACAGTTCAAAACCATCAATTCTTGGGCACTCAGCTTTCCTTACAGTCCTGCTCTCACATCCATACATGACCACAGGAAAAAACAAAGCCTTGACTACATGGATCTTTGTTGGCAAACTAATGTCTCTGCTTTTGAATATGCTGTCTAGGTTGGCCATAACCTTCCTTCCAAGGGGTAAGCGTCTTTTAATTTCATGGCTACAATCACCATCTGCAGTGATTTTGAAGCCCCTCAAAATAAAGTCTGCCACTGTTTCCCCATCTATTTCCCATGAAATGATGGGACCAGATGTCAGGATCTTAGTTTTCTGAATATTGAGTTTTAAGCCAACTTTTTCACTCTCCTCTTTCATTTTCATCAAGAGGCTCTTTAGTTCTTCCTCACTTTATGCCATAAGGGTGGTGTCATCTGCATATCTGAGGTTACTGATATTTGTCTCGGCAATCTTGATTCCAGCTTGTGCTTCATCCAGCCTAGCATTTCTCATGATGTACTCTGCATATAAGTTAAATAAGCAGGGTGACGATATACAGCCTTGACGTACTCCTTTTCCTATTTGGAACCAGTCTGTTGTTCCATGTCCAGTTCTAACTGTTGCTTCCTGACCTGCATACAGATTTCTCAAGAGGCAGGTCAGGTGGTCTGGTATTCCCATCTCTTTCAGAATTTTCCACAGTTTATTTATGATCCAAACAGTCAAAGGCTTTGGCATAGCCAATAAAGCAGAAATAGATGTTTTTCTGGAACTCTCCTGCTTTTTCCATGATCCAGCGGATGTTGACAATTTGATCTTTGGTTCCTTTGCCTTTTCTAAAACCAGCTTGAACATCAGGGAGTTCACGGTTCACGTATTGCTGAAGCCTGGCTTGGAGAATTTTGAGCATTACTTTACTAGCGTGTGAGATGAGTGCAATTGTGTGGTAGTTTGAACATTCTTTGGCATGGCCTTTCTTTGGGATTGGAATGAAAACTGACCTTTTCCAGTCCCGTGGCCACTGCTGAGTTTTCCCAATCTGTTGGCATATTGAGTGCATCACTCTCACAGCATCATCTTTCAGGATTTGAAACAGCTCAACTGGAATTCCATCACCTCCACCAGTTTTGTTTGTAGTGATGCTTCGTAAGGCCCACTTGACTTCACATTCCAGTGTAGTATAAACCGGAGTAAATAATTTCACTTTTTCATTTTGGATCTTCTTGTTCTCACCTCTCAAAGGAGAAATGAGCTCGAATACCTCCAAACACATTGATTCAGTGATTAATGCTTCACATCAGGTAGGCGCTTCTACTACTGGAAAAGTTCAGTAGTAGTTCACAGTTCCTGCTTTCAAGGAGCTCGAGTGCTGAAGGGAAATGATCCTCCATGGCTCTCGGAGAAAATTTCTGAGCATTTTAAATAAGCACCCTGCTTATTTAACTTATAAGCTGGGGATGCTTAGAACGCAGCTAGGTGAAGAGGGTGTTGGAGAGCTGGTTACACCTGAAGCTAGTTCTTGGCTTCCCAAATATTCCTATTTCCCCAACAGATACTGAAAAGGGCAAAACTTTGCTGAGAAAGCTATACCGAATTGTGCTGGAAAATACATAACTTGACTGTCACCTGAGTGTTTTTACAAACTAAGATGGCATGATAGCATAGTACTGTTTTAAAAGAGTGGAAACCTTTGGGTAACTTAGAAACTTGTAACCAAAGTTTACATATACAATACACAAAATATTAAGTTGATTTATGTGCGCAGGGGACCCTTCAAGGTCGTCAGGCCGGGAGACTCTTCTATCCCCAGATTTGGCGCAGGACTTTTTTTTTTAATCTTCCAAGACTCAATTATACTGTGATCTTACCTCCGATGCTAGTGCATTTACTGAAGGCAGGGGCGGGTGGGAGTTGGGGAATATAATACGGTCACTTCCAGCACAGTGCAAAAGTCCTTAACGTTTTCCTGTCCCACACTCGGAGAGTATAGAACGTTCCTTTCGGTAGGCGCGGCAACCTGTGCTTGGAGCAATAACAGACGGCCGCAAAATCCGCAGCGCGCAGAGAATTGTCCCACACTCCTGGATCTTCATAATCGGCCCTTCTGGAGAATTCCCGGGGTTCCTGGCTAGTTGGCCCAGCCGCAAGCCCTTGCGCTCACCTGGGCGGAGTCGACCTTTTCCGACTCTACCAACTGAAAAGTGTAGGGGTGGAGGGACTGAACATGCCGACATGAAGGAAAGAGGACCGAAAGAGACGCCCCCTAAAATTATAAATCAATCTATTTTATTTTATAAATATAGCATGGGGACCGTAGGTCCTGGGAGAAGCAAGGTCTTCCATCTCCTGATTTATAACAACAGAGGCTTCCCCCTACGTCTAGCGCGCCCAGTGGTTGGTCTCTTCCGCGCCGGGCAACCTAGCGGTCACGTGCCCCTCCTGTCCTTCTCGCTCAGCGTGCAGCCTGCTTTGGGGACGACCGAGCCATGGCAGCTCTGCTGAGACCGGCCCGCTGGCTCCTCCGCGCCGCAGCGGCCCCGTACCTCCCGCTCTCCCTACGTCTCGCGGGCGGCCCGGGCCGGCCTCACGCTGCTCTCTGTCTGCGCGCCGCTGGAGCCAGGCCTGTTGCCGGGTGAGTTCCCGGCCGCTGCCCCCGGCCTTCCTGGATGCAGCTCGGCCGTCCCCCCGGGTCCTCCCGGGGGCGAGGGCCGGGTCCTGCCTGTACTCTGTCCACACCCTTCTCCCGGCTCCTGGGCCTGGCGTCCCCGGGCCTCCGACCACTCCCCATCCCGGAGGGGCGGAGTTTGGGTGGCGGGCTTGATCGCCTTCAGAAGGTCACGGGCACGGCATGCTTCCGGCGTGGGTCCTAACCTTCGCGGTCTCGGACTTGGTCTGTTTGCTCTCGGGCTATCGATAGCCTAGGAAGTTGAGGGGGGCTTTGAAGGCTGCTGCCGGGGGTCAGGTGTTACTACTTAATCACTGAGTAGGTTGGGTGCTGTCCCACGTGCAAGCCGTATTGCACCAGCTAGGACTTAGGTTTCGAGGGCTTTGTTTTTGGGAGGTAAGGTAGGTTGGGGATTCTGGGTGAGCTAGGGATAGCTTAAAGGTGGAAGTTTAATTATGACCCCTTAGGGGTTTTGCCTGCGTTTTGAGTGGTGTTTACCTCAGTGTTTACGGGGATGTGAGGTGGGTTGGAAGTTGTCACGGTACTTCAAACCCATACATCTCAAACTGGATTCATCACTTTACTGTACACCAGAAACTAATACACCTTTGTAAGTCAACTGTATTTCAGTTTAGAAAATAAAAAAAATATATATCAAACTGGATTCATCTTTCCTATTGTATCTGTTCCTCTTGTGTTTCCTGTTTTAGTGAACTTTGCTATTTCTATCAGTTTTCTAAAAGATTTTTCATTCACATTTCCTTGACACCTCCCCGTCCCCACCTCTGCTGCTGCTGCTAAGTCACTTCAGTCGTGTCCGACTCTGTGCAGCCCCACAGACGGCAGCCCACCAGGCTCCCCCGTCCCTGGGATCCTCCAGGCAAGAATACTAGAGTGGGTTGCCATTTCCTTCTCCAATGCATGACAGTGAAAAGTGAAAGTGAAGTTGCTCAGTCGTGTCCGACTCTATGCGACCCCATGGACTGCAGCCCACCAGGCTCCTCCATCCATGAGATTTTCCAGGCAAGCGTACTGGAGTGGGGTGCCATTGCCTTCTCCAGTCCCCACCTCTACCCCTGTGTGTTGAATGCAGAAATGATGATGTTCTATTAGATCTGCTTCATTTGGAATAATTCCCTACCTTCTCCCCACATTATTCTGTAGTTCCCGTGATAATTTGATCATGTCATTGTCCTGCTTAGAATGGGGCACGGTGGTGGCTCCCTGGTGCTGGTTCCAGGGTAAGGTGCTTCGTGATCTGGAGATGCCTGTGGAGCCGCCCTTCTTGTGAGTTCGTTCCCGTGTCATCCAGACTCTGCTTCAGAGTCCTTGACAGCAGGGCTTCTGAAACTATAATGAGTGCAGGAATTCTCGGGGGGGTCTTGTGAAAATGTGGATTCTGGTTTTGTAGGTATAGATAGGCAGGAGACAGATTCCGCCTTTTTAACAGGCCCCCAGATGATAAAGGTGCTGCTGACCTGGGAACCAGCAAGGCTCTGATGGGCCACGTTGCACCTCACCTTGCCTCTGATGGTGACTTCTCTCTTGAAATATGTCTCCTCTGTTAAGTCTCTGTTGCTGGCTTCTCACTATTGACCACTCCCTTGTGCGGAGTTACTAAAGCATCAGTTAACACTATTGAGTTTGTACCCACCAGCATCGCAGACTTCATTGTAAGCTCCTTGAAAACAGGGGCTTTGTCTTTTTTTTTTTGTCTTACTTTTTGTTTCACCTGGTGTCTTTAACTTTGTGGCATATAGTAGATGTCAAATGTTTGTTGAGTAAATCAATGAAAATCTTAGACATTGAGGAAGGAATATTTGTGAGAGGCAGAGGAGTTTGAAGGGGTACTCCCATTCATGTAATCCATTGGATTGCTACATATTCACCTTGATCTTGATTTCCAGGAATGTCTGAGAAGGACAGATGAGTATTAGTGAAATTATAGAATTTATTCATCAGTCCTCATGTGCTTATCTGAGGAAGGGTAAGCGTTGAGCTAAACCAGTTTGGTTGGCAGGTCTGGATTGAGCATTATCTTAAAGGTGAAGAGCACATATTACTTTATGACAGACTGTTGTGACTTCTAAAATCGAAAGGAAAGAAAAGTTTTCCTTGTTTACCTCTCATTAAAAAAAACTTTTTCAGCAAATGTCAAAAGTCTGTCTTGGTTCCTTGGAGTTGCGATTCAGCCTCTACTCCCTTTATCAGTTACAGAGGACAATGATAGGCATGTGTGTGGCTTATTATATTGATATATGTGCTGTCCATAAGAGAGGACAGTAATAATGTGGCATTTCAGAGACGAGAGTCATGTTTGAAATGTTTGCAGTATGTTTGGCGAGAGCCATTTGTTTGGCGGTAGGGTATTGCTTGTGTTTAAGAGGACACTGGTCATGAGTAGTCAGTATTAACAGAGGAAGAAATTGGGAGGTTGTACTTTTATCCTATGTGTCTGTCGGGTGGGATGTAGTGGAAGTTGACACTGCAAAGGCCAGTCAGTTGATTAGAAAGTTGGTTGGAAGCCATTGGAGGGTTTTGAGAGGTACAGGTCTTGACAGTTTCCATAGACTCTGGGAGAGATAGGGACTGGGATTGGATAGACCAGTGAGGAACAACGTTTATGCTGCAGATCAGGGTTAATGCGGCTTCAATTAGGTGGTGGAGAACTGAGGAGAAGATAGATTTCTTTTCTGAGAGAACAGGAGCTTGGCAAGGATGTTAGAGTTAGGAAGAAGCGAGTTGGAGATGAGGGTAAAGGATAATACCTTTGGTGTAGATCTTTACTATTGTCAAATTGTGTGTGTGTGACTATATCACATACGCATTTCATCTTCTGTGCATTGTTTTATTACAAATTAGAAAACTGAGGCTTAGAAGGGTGAAGTAATTTATCTAGAATCTCCAGCTGGGATTCATCCCCAGATGCTGTGATTCTCAGTTCCCAAATGTTCTGAATATGTTGTGGTTTAGGTACTGAAGGGATTATTTATGGACATAAAAAGACTTTTTAAAAGGCAATACAAAACACGTTATAAATTGAGGAATTAAAGGCGATCACAAGTAAGTAAGCACATGATAAGATCTCAGAATGTAAACTCTGGAGGAAATATGGAGAATAATCTAATCTATCCCACTCTTTTATAGATTCTGCAGAGTATCTTGCTCCACATCACATCGTAGGTCCCAGCCTGGTTAACTGATTTATCACTTCCTATCAAAGCTGAGACAAAGGAGACCTCCCTCTGGACTGGAGGAGCCAGAGATGGAGGGGACATCTGGGTAGGAGGATAGGAATGGCATTGGCGTTTCAAGCCAGGAGACTGTTATCAAGTGTAGAAGGGCTGCAAGTGACTTTTTTATTCTAAAATTCTGTGACTTACCCTAGAACATAAAGCAGTGTTGGGGGAACAGCTTAACTGGGCAAGACGTTTTAGAGAAATGAGGTCTTGGAAAATTCAGGGAGAAAATAGTGCAGGGAGAAAGTTCATTGTGACAGCTTTACAAAAGATTTTTTAAAAGATCAATCAGATAAATTGAGTTGTTGTTCAGTCACTAAATTGTGTCCGACTCTTTTTGACCCCATGAACTTCAGCACGCCAGGCTTCCCTGTCCTTCATTATCATCCGGAGTTTGCACAAACTTGTGTCCATTGAGTCGGTGATGCCATCCAACCATCTCATCCTCTGTTGTTCTCTTCTCCTCCTGCCCTCAATCTTTCCCAGCATCAAGGTCTTTTTCCAGTAAGTCTTCTCTTCACATCAGGTGGCCAAAGTATTGGAGCTTCACTTCAGCATCAGTCCTTCCAGTGAACATTCAGGGTTGATTTCCTTTAGGATTGACTGGTTTGATCTCCTTGCTATAACTTAATTTGGTTTTCAGCAAGAATGTTAGAAAAATGAAGAGCTTGATGCAATAGTTATTTCAGAATATTTACTTAAGTAAATAAAGCTGCAGAAATGGGTATTTGTCTACTTGGTATCCAAAAACATTTTCCTAACAGAAGTGCAATATTTTGGGAAACATTGCATTATCTCTCTTTTTACATCGATTCCTGTTTGGTAAATGCTACTATCTCTGAGATTCTACAGGCTTAGAGTTGTGATAACTTGGCCAAAGTTACATGTCTTAGAAATGGCAGAGCTTGAATTCAGGTCAGTCTGTAGGACTCAAGCCCATGCTGTTAAAGCTGGTGTTTCCACTATGCCATGAAGACTTCTGTTTTTGTCTCTAAAATTGATACATAATAGGCAGAGGATAAATTAAGTCTCTCTAGGGTACTTTTATTAATACCTGAATTTTTCTCTCTTACATGGGAGTGAGAATTAACAAATTGTACTGGCAAGACTTGTTGCCTGGAATATGTAGTGAAATTAGGTGGGGGTGTCAGTGGTATGTACTTCTTTCCCATCTCCACTGCCCACCCTAAGTTTCTGTCTGTCTCTCACCTGGACTACTGTAACAACATCCTAAAATGGTATCTGTTTATTCTTACTGCCCTCTAATTTATTTTCCACCCCACAGCTAGACTGATCTTTTCCAAACAGACGTAGATCATACCACAATCCCTGCTTACAAACCTTCAGTAGGGTTCTGATACAGTTTTTACTTGGGATGACATCTGTACCTAGAATAAAATCCAGACCCCTTACTTTCACAGTCCTCCATGTCTAGCCCAGCCTGCCTCTCCACTATCATTCCATCTGTTGTTCACTTGCTTGGTCTGCCGACTATTCTCGTTTGCTGAGAATACTCATCCTCTCCTGTCTGTATGGCTGTTTTTTTTTCATCCTTAGTTTAGAAATTTGAGTGTCATCTTGGTACATTTAATCCAAAATAGAACTGCTGTTATTCTTTCATGAAAGTCCCTTGTTTATTTCTTTAGTAGAACTTAACACTATTGGTGAGTTGTTTTTTTTTTTTTTCCTAAGTTTAATTGATTATCAGGTTTATTAATACTTACTTGGCTTCCCCGGTGGCTCAGACGGTAAAGAATCCGTCTGCAATCAGGAGACCAGGGTTCGATCCCTGTCCACACAAAACCCACAAACAAATGTTTACAGTAGCTTTGTTCGTGAAAGTGGAAGTTGTGCCCACCTCTGGGACTGTAGCCGGCCAGGGTTCTCTGTCCTTAGGATTTTCCGGGCAAGAATCCTGGAGTTGGGTAGCCATTCCCTTCTCGAGGGTATCTTCCTGACCCAGGGATCAAACCCTGGTCTCCTGCATTGCAGGCAGATTCTTTACTGTCTGAACCACCAGGGAAGCCCAATATAGTGGCCCCAAATTGAAAGCAACTTAATGTTTCCTTCCGTAGGTGAACTGATAAACAAATGGTGGTATAGCCGTACAAGGAAATGTTACTCAGCACTAAAAAGAAATGAACTATCAAACCATGAAAACACACAGAGCAAACTTAAATGTATGTTGCTAGGTGAAAGAAGCCAATCTGGAAAAGACTATCCACTGTATGACATTTCAGAAAAGGCAAAACAGGACAAGTGAAAAGTGGTTGCTTGCTTGTTTAGGAGGAGGGGGAGAGAATGAACAAGTTAGACACAGGGCATTTTTAATACAGTGAAACTATTTTGTGGTTCTGTAATGCATGTCATGTATTTGTCAAAACCCAAAGCATGGATATGTACACACACAGAGTGAACCCTGTTGTAAACCCTATCGGTGAACCCTATTGGTCATCATTTGTAACAAATGTATCACACTAATACAGAATGCTAATAGACGAAATCGGGTAGAGGGGAAAGAGGATATAATATATGGTAAAAACGAAGATCATGGCATCCGGTCCCATCACTTCATGGGAAATAGATGGGGAAACAGTGTCAGACTTTAATTTTTTGGGCTCCAAAATCACTGCAGATGGTGACTGCAGCCATGAAATTAGAAGACGCTTACTCCTTGGAAGAAAAGTTATCACCAACCTAGATAGCATATTCAAAAGCAGAGAACCTGGGATTTCTTTGGAAGGAATGATGCTAAAGCTGAAACTCCAGTACTTTGGCCACCTCATGCGAAGAGTTGACTCATTGGAAAAGACTCTGATGCTGGGAGGGATTGGGGGCAGGAGGAGAAGGGGACGACCGAGGGTGAGATGGCTGGATGGCATCACGGACTCGATGGACGTGAGTCTGAGTGAACTCCGGGAGATGGTGATGGACAGGGAGGCCTGGCGTGCTGCAATTCATGGGGTCACAAAGAGTCGGACATGACTGAGCGACTGAACTGAACTGAACTCTGTACTTTCTGAATAGTTTTTCTGTCAACTTAAAAATGCTGTGAAAAAGTAAGATGTTTTAAAAAGTGACAGGCTTAATAGAGGAGTCCAATGGAAGCCTATATATAATTGGCTAATAGTAATCAGTCTAATAATAATCTAGCTCTTGTACATTTTTGAAATATGGTTGCTCAGCTATAAAATCATTATGTTTTTGCACTAAAGGGTCAAAAATCACTAGCAGCAATTATTAAAAAACAGGCAAATAAAAAAAAACACCTGAGAAAAATTACTTTTTAAGTGCCAGATTTTGTCAGAAAATTCAGGGGTAACCTGGATGTTAGTAGTGAGTGCTGGAATCTCAGGAGGGAACCTGAGAAATTTAACTTAAAAAATATAAAGGAACCATATATGACATGAGTGGCATGATGAAATATTTTTACCTTATGTGTTTATGTCACTGGGTCATCAGGATTTGGGAGCAGTACATTTCAACTGGTACATGCCTGATGTATAGGTTCCTCATGGACCCACCTTAATCCCTGCACGTGTTCTTTCCTTTCTATTACAACATACCTGTTGTTCTAGACTGCATGTGTGCCCAGTTGCACAGTCATGTCTGACTCTTTGTGACCCCATGATGGACTGCCAGGCTTCTCTCTCCATGGAATTTTCCAGGCAAGAATACTGGAGTGGGTTACCATTTCTTCCTCCAGAGGATCTTCCCAGCCCAGGGATCAAACCCATGTCTCTTGCATCTTCTGCATTGCATACAGGTTCTTTACCACTGCACCACCTGGAAGCCCCAGCTACAAAATTCTTTTTCTTTCAGGGTGTGTTCAAGTGAATTTAAAAATAAACTGTGACTCAAATAAAAAAAGGTAGAAAACGCAGTCCTACGAGGAAACACTGGAGAATCCTTTTGAAGAATGAAGAATCCTTCGGTTTAAATATGTAACCCTTCTCTCCAGTTTATTTTATAGCAGAGTCATATTTTTGACTTAACTAAATAAAGCTAAACACACTTACACGTGAAAGAGATTTGACAGCATTAAAGATTTGTGAGAAAAAAATAGCTTTAGAATGTTCGGTCTGCTGTGCTGGTTTATTAACATCTCTGTTTTTTGCCTGAATTTTGTTTGTCTGATGTTACATGTTAAAACTGCATTTTGAGTAGAGGTTTTATTTTTATGCTCCTCCACAGTTTATCAGATTTGGCTTGTATAAAAAAACATCGACAAATACTACACTTCACTACAGTTTTTAAAAACTGTTCATTTTTATTTATTTGGCTGTTCAGGTCTTAGTTGCCGCACTCTAGGTCTTTAGCTGTGGCATGTGGGGTCTAGTTCCCTGACCAAGGATTGAACCCAGGCCCCCTGCCTTGGGAGCGTGGAGTGTTAGCCACTGGACCACCAGGGAAAGCCCCAATTTTTAAAAGATTTATTTTTATCTATTTGGCTACTTGGTGCACACAGACAGGGTCTTCGATCTTAGTTGCAGCATGTGGGATCTAGTTCCCCTGACCAGGGAACGAACCCAGGTTCCCTGCTTTGGGAACACAGAGTCTTAGCCACTGAGCCAGCAAGGAAGTCCCTTCACTATGATTTTGAAATCTCTCTTATTTAGTTTTCATTGGTGAGCAGTATTTTACACTCACCTGAACCTGACACATTGTTCTGGGTGATTTAAAATATTTTGTGTTTGCCTGACTAACATGGGGATAGGTTATTAATAACTGATCTCGTAGAAGGGATAAATAGATGTAACAATATGTAGCAGTGTATCTTCTGTGGTTCATAGGTAAAAATCTAGTATTAATTCAGTTCATTTAACTAACTTTTATCAGTTATCGATCTACAAGTGCTGATCATTAGATTTCCTAATTAAGCAAGATGACATTGTTTTTAGTTCGTATTCTGATTTTTTCTGTTGTTTTCCAGTCTGCTGTTTTACAGTGGTGGCATCGTTGACGGCCAGAGTGGTTGTGTTTTGTCCCGGGTCCTGGTGGTAGGATTTCTAGTCGGGTATCAATTACTGCCTCTGTGTTTTGCGTAAACTTGTGAAGCTACTGGTGTTACTTTCTTTAATGTAACATTATGTAACATTAAGTTTTGCGATTGGTTTTTCAGGTTAATAGCATAAGAAGTCAACAATTTTATTTTTAAACTCATGAGTATGTATTTACTTTGGTAATTGACTGTTCAGTTCAGTTGCTCAGTCGTGTCTGACTCTTTGCAACCCCATGGACTGGAGCATGCCAGGCTTCCCTGTCCATGACTCGCTCCCAGAGCTTGCTCAAACTCATGTCCATCAAGTTGGTGATGCCATCCAACCATCTCGTCCTCTAATTGACTGTGGTTAAAAAAAAAAAAAGTGGCATGTTAAAAAAACATGATTGTAAGGGCTTTCTTGAATTAAAAGTAGAGTGTTTTTACATTATTACTTAGTTAATATATACTTAGTGTGTATTCTTTAGTTATACTTACTGGCTACTTCTGAAAAGTCTAAGATATTTGGGGGTAAATGTGTAAATCTCTGCAAATTAGATGATTTTATGTGAGATTGGAATGTGTAGGAAGTTCAGATTCAAAGATACATGACAGATTCCTTCACACATAAGGATTATTTCTGTTTCACGTTTGTAAATCAGGTACAGCCTGTATTTCTACAATGTGAAATACCTCTGATTTCATGTTTTGGCCTGCATGTTAGACCTGCTTTATTAAAATAAATGGTTTAAGGATTGTTTGCTTTTTGTAAACACATACAGTAGTCTGACCTTTGTTAACTTTTTTTTTTTACTTAAATGTTTCAGATTTACTTTTGTCATTAATGATCCTTTAAAAAACTACATACTTGGAAATGGGTCTTATTAATAATTCAATATCTACACCTACAAAATGTTCAAAGAGTGCTTTAGAATTCTTCAGAATTTTAGGTATATTTTAGATCTCTTGTTCATTTGTAGAGGTTAGAAAAGCTTTGTAGCATAATCTTCATTTTTCTTCATTAACTTGGTTTTAGATAAGGGAGATTTTAAAACATACCATATTATTGTCTTAGTTTGAGATGATTCCATGTGGGAGGTTATCAAGAGACATTGTTAGACAGTTATTCAAGCTATTACTTTGCGTACCATTTATGTGCTTGTGATTTTATTTAAAGCAAAGGTCAAAACTTTCTTCCCTACCAGTTTATACTTCTGGACATTTTTGCTATTATGCTATGAGTTTAGGTATTTAGTAACTAAGAAAAAAGCTTTGTTTAAGTTTTACAAACAAAGATGATCTATGTGGATAGTAGTTGACATAGTTTATTACTAATTGTGTTTCATTTTGTAGAGGTCTACTGAGCCAAGCTAGGCTACATTCCATTGCTGCTGAAAAAAAGAGTTATCTTCAGGAGGAGCCCACCTCTTCTCATAGAAGGAATGCCAGTCAATTTGATTGGGCTTTAATGAGGCTAGATAATTCTGTCCGAAGAACTGGCCGCATCCCTAAGACTCTTCTACAGAAAGTCTTTGATAACACCTGTCATTCAGGTATTTCAAGATTTTCTATTCAAAAAGTTGAATTTAAATTCTGGTTTGATGGTAAGCTCATTACAGAGCACGTTATTTGGTACTTTAAATTTTGTCATTTCTATTTGTGATTTTATGTTATGGTTGTGGTGTTTTTTTTTTCCCCAACTCAGCAGAGCAAAGTTTTGAGTGAAGCATTTTGTTTTGCATGCTTATTTCAAAATCAGCAAATAAAAATTGTCTTTTCCCATAGTTTATAAAAGAATCGCTTTCAGTGGTAAATTTTCCTGGAAGATACTAGTTATCTTCTCTTGCATAGTGTCTGCTTTCCCTAAGATTGTCACATACGAAAATTTCCAGAAAGACTGAAGTCTGATAATCATTATTTCACTTTCATTTTCACTTAGCTGTTAACATTCAAGTCACTTATGCAACTTTGATAATCTGATAGAAACTTAAAGGCCCTCAACTCCCCTCCCCCCAACCCCCCCCCCCCACAAAAAACCAGACCACCCAGGCTCACACAAAATCCTGCTTGCAAGCCACACGTATAATTTTGTGTATAGTTTTGAGACCATTCACCAGCTTCCCAAAGCGCATCCATGATTTCAGTCACATTAAGAAGCTGTAGAATCTAATGATGAGGAATACCAAAGAAGTATCAGTAATAACTGACATTTAAAGACAGTTTTTATCATTTTCTGCCTTTGATTTATTGAGTTACATGGCTACCACAGCAGTCAATTTTAGAACATTTCTATCACCCCCAAAAGAAACCTCCACACCCCTAAACATCAACCCTCAAACCCGCATCCCTTCTAGCCCTAGACCACCGCTAGTGTACTTTCTTAAATGTTTGCTTATTCTGGATACTTTATATGTATGAACAGAATCTTGGTAATAAGTGGTTTATTTTTGTTTTGAAATCAGCTTTTAGGGACATGTGGCTTAAGGGAGAAGGAAGTTAGTGTTTGTAAGGAATTATAAACCTAAATTGAATATTCATGGATTTTAATTGGGCTGCTTTGTACTATTTGCATAAGATACTGAGAACCATAGCCTTTCAGTTGCAAGAGGTAGTGCATATAAATTAGCTCCTTTGTATTTATGTACTCTGTAGTCTTGCAGATCGTATAGATCTCTAACCTTAGCTTCCCTAAGATAGCAGACCAATTTTTAAAACTTTTACTAACATTTTAAATGATACCTGATGATTGAGATAAGATTTTTCTGATTTATTAGGACCCTTTTAGTATTATCTTTAGTGAGGCAGGAAATTTTTAAGTATTTACAGATTTCAGTTTAGGTCTATCTGTATGATACTGGGTACTGTGTTAAATATTAACCATTAACCTGTTTTCATAGGTAGCCCAGGTGGTAATCAAGCCTTGCTTCTACTGCGCAGCTGTGGGTCTCTCTTGCCTGAACTAAAGCTCTCTGAGAGAACAGAATTTGCTCATAAAATATGGGATGAACTTCAGAAATTGGGTATGATTGTTTGAATATATGATATGTATAAAGGGTGTGGGTATTTTTTTCTTGTAGTAAAAATGAATTTCTTTGCATAAATGTCATTCAGTTTTATGGAGGGATTTACTTGATTCATATTTTTTTGTGTGTGATATGACTTATTTGGTGAGTTATAGTGACATCTAGGGGCATTAAGAATAAAGTACTTTTTCATAACAAGTAATACTTCACAGGTAAGTTAAAAAGAACAAAATAGACATTTGGTCTGTCAAAGTTACAAATGCACATACTGTTTGACCAAGTAGTTCTGTTTGTTAAAATTATTGACATATCAAGCATTTCAGTGTTTTAATGTTTTATTTTTAAAAAATGTCTTTTGAGGTATACTTGATTTACAAATTATTTTAACTCCAGGTATACAGCATAGACCATTTGTTAGAATTTAGATAGATGTACTCACATGTGCAAAAGGATATTCTTCATTGTAGCTTGTTTGCAATGGTAAGAATTTGGAACCAACTCTAATGTCCCTCACTAGGGGCATTGGTTAAATAAATTAGAGTGTCCATAAAATGGAATATGGTGCAACCATTAAAAAAAAAATGGAGTTCTTCATATACTAATGTGGGGTGTTCTCCAAAGTATAGTTAAAAATTAAGATGCCGAACAGGGTGTATAGTTGGCTACTATTAAGAAGAAAAATGTTTACATGTGTCTGTGCATATGATAAAATGTTTCTGGAAGAGTAATATACACTAGCTATAGTTTTTACTCTACTTTTTTCTTTTAAACTATAGTTGATTACTCTGGCTTCCCAGGTGGCTCAGTGGTAAAGAATCCGCCTGGCAGTGTAGGAGATGTGGATTCGATTCCTGGGTGGGGATCCCCTGGAGGAGGAAATGGCAACCTACTCCAGTATTCTTGCCTGGGAATTCCAATGTCTTTTTATACTTTTTCAATTTGGGACTGTGAACATAGTACCTATTCAAAAAATAAAATAGTGTAAAAGATAATTTGATAAAATTCAATGTTCATTCCTAAGAAAATCTTCACAAACTATATATGTCTATATGTCCATCACATAATTTAAAGACTCATGTTGAACTAGAAGTATTTGTGAGAATGGGTTATATTCTCAAATAGAAAAGAGCCCTTATATAGTAGTCATGACATTTAATACTTCAGTAGAAAGACATGTAGTGTTTTCTAATTTAACTTTTCACAAATACTTTTCCTCTACACTGTATATCCTTTGTGAGAGTAAAATTCATAGTCTCTTTCTCTTTGCCAGTAGACCAGTGCTTTGAACTTACTATACTTGTTAAATAGTTGTTGAATTAATATTGTTAGAAACCTGGTAGGTTGCAACTGTGACTTGTTCGCAGACTTTTAAAGCTGTAAGAGATTTTTTTTTTGCCTTGTCACACAGCATGTGGCATCTTAGTTCCTCAGCCAGGGATAGAGCCTACACCTATTGCCTTGGAGTATGGCATCTTAACCACTGCATCACCAGGGAAGTCCCAAGCTATGAGACTTTTTAAGCTTAGATAACATGTCCAAAGTTACAAAATGAGCTGTGAAAGAGCTGAGACTGGAACTGAGTTTTCCAGAGTAAAGGGGATTCTAGAGGAAACACTGGAAATGGTAGGCTCTCATTTCAATGCCACATGTTAAATTTTTTAAAATAGAATTACTCCTGGTGTATTCTTAGCCCCATCCTGTTAATATGTCTCCTTAAGTTTTTTTGTTCAAGTTGTTTTATCTCTTTTAGAGTGTTGTTTCTTACTCTTGAAAGCAATCCATTTTTCAAGCTATAATTTAAATCCCTCCAATCTAGAGTTTTACTTGCAGTCCCAATTTGTGTCTCATCGGTTGCCTGCATTAGAGTTGTCAGTTTGTCTTTTTAATATTAATAAATACTCTTCTCTTGGCAGCTGATGATCTTATTCATATTTGAATCTTTGTCATGAACCTTCCAGTGTTTTGCATATGTTGGGTACTAAAGTAATAATAATTGAAATTGTAGAAAATGAACTTCAAAAAAATTTAAATTTTACTTCATTAAATAGTGAGACTTTAACATAGTCCAATTTTGAAAGGTTCAGTAAAGTTTATAGTGAAAGGCTTGAACCGATGTTCCCCAGGCACCCAGGTCCACTCTTATCAGTCAGTCAAATCTTAACTTAAAAAATTCTCTAAGATAATAATCACATTTTGGAAAAGGATAGATGTAATTTTTTTTTAATAAAGCTATTTTCTTACAAAGGCTATTTATTTGAAACTGCAAAAAACTTTGATTACTAGAGCTCTGATTTAGAGACAAAGGTACGGATAAAAACTGCTCTGTACAAAAAAGCACAAACATGTTTTTAAGTATAAGTATGAGGGCAGGTCCACATTTAATACAATTACATAATCTTGATGAAGGGAACTATATAATGACATCTTCTATGTTTTTCTTGAATAGTAAATGCCAAGCTAATAAACATAACTGCACATAAAAGCCCTGTGTGATGACAGAAAAGTGTCAGACCTTTACTGTGGGCAAGCACAAGGTAATACATGGAGGAGAAAATAATTGTCCAGATCACACCAATGGATGAGTGAGTGCTAATCTAGAAAGAAACCTGGCTTCTATCTAAAATAGTAATGTCTTAGAATATTCTTTCGAGTTTAACCAAAGTAAGTTGATGATAATTTGTAAAACTATTACATAATGAGATCGAATAAGAACATGATATTGTGACATTAAAAGTAACGGGCAGTACAGCCCGAGCCGTGAGGTAGTATTAAAGGTATACAGGTATATGGTAAGACACATAAAGACAAGCTGTTTTATAGCTTTTTATTATTAAAGTAGGATGCTTTAGGATGTTGTCCTGAGTTTTTAATGTTAATTTTAGACAGTTAAAGACTTTCTCAATTCACTCTATGAAAGATAACGGTATTTATTTTCTTAAAAAATTCTCTTTGAGAAATGACCCATGAAATTAACAATAGTAAATATGGGGATAGCACTTTTAATGAAATTCACAGAAATATTTTTGTCATCTGCAGAACTATGTTATTGTGACAGAAATAAAGAAATGAAACCTAGTAGAGTTATGTTAACTTTTATCTTGACCATAAAATCTTCCTGAAAAACCACAGTAGATGTCACTTACCTGGATTTTGAGCAGTATTCTCAGCTTTTCCAACATACTAGAGGAAATGTTTTTTCTAGAGGAATATTAGAGGAAAATGCACACTAGGGGAAGCAATTTCTGACCGGAAGGGAATACTGTGCTTCATAAGTGAGAGGCCTTTTAATCCTTGAGTAGACGGTTGCATGTAACTGTCATTAATTCAGTAGTTAACTCTTGTATACTTAGTTTGCTCTGTTGTGACAGGATTTCTACAGGGATGAGTCGAAATATGGGGTAAAATTCTGAATTGATCATTTTACCCTTGTTACATTTAAGTGCACATATTTTAGTTGTGATAAAGGGTATGACTACTCTTCTGAAAATTTTATATAAATTTCACTTGTAGGAACTGTGTATGATGTAAGTCACTATAATGCTTTGCTTAAAGTCTACCTTCAAAATGAGCATAAATTTTCACCAACTGACTTCTTGGCAAAAATGGAAAAAGGAAACATTCAACCAAATAGAGTAAGTAGTTGCTATTACAGGTGTGTTTATTGGTCATATCAACTTTTGTTTTTAACCAAGAAAAAAACTTATTCAAAAGTATTTACTGGCCCATTTCTTTGACAGGTGACATACCAAAGATTGATTGCTGCTTATTGTAATATGGGAGATATTGAAGGTGCCAGGTATGTAGTTTTATAAATGTATATTTAGGCAAACAAATATATAAGTCTTGTAGACCTAGAATATAGTCACTTTTTAAAAAAAATTTTTTACTTAGTAAGAAAATTATTTCAGAAGGATTTTATCCTAGCGAATTTGGTCATATGACTTAGATAAAATACTAAATTGTGTAAAAGGGGAAAGATAATTGAAAATTACTATTTTAATTAAAAGTATAATTTACTGGAGCAGAAATTTAAAATTGTTGGG
>SJYT01049011.1:76034-93065 GCA_006410635.1 Cephalophus harveyi
AACCATTTACATTGTATTTATTTATAAAACTGATAATGTTCTCTTTATTTCACAAATGTTTTATATAAAATCAGTTGTGACATTGTTCATGTATAGTTTATTCCTACTTGTAGATGGAGGGTTTAGGAAATAAGGAATAAATTGAAATGTACAATCTCATTTTTAATGAAATCTTGTTAAACTTTATGCTTTTTGAAGGTTAATTAGTAGTACAGAAATCAGATTTTTAAAATTTACCCTCTATCTTTAACAAGTGTACTTGAAAACTATTGATACAACTTCAGGGAGTGGGATTTTTGTGTGCACATATTGTAACAAGTGTTTTTCATGTATTTCCAAGAAGTATTTTTATTTCTCTTTTGTTGCAGCACGATTCTTGGGTTTATGAAAACTAAGGATCTTCCAGTCACAGAGGCAGTTTTCAGTGCTCTTGTCACAGGGCATGCAAGATCTGGGTAATGCTCAACCTAGGGATTTCCTCTCAAGTGAGGTTTAATTGAATAGGAATTAAATTAATAGGAATTAATAAGAATTAATTAATAGGAAGCTATTGTAGAAAATTCTTCAAACTATGTTTAACTCTCAAAGAACTCTTTTGAGTCTATATGGTAGAATATGTACATCTTAATATAAGTTATTCTTAAATTATCTGTTTCATTAAATTTTTATTTGAAGGTTTTCAGTTTTAAAAACTGAACTTGATCCAAAGTAAACCATCTATTTCCCATGAAGTGATGGGACCAGATGTGTATAAGAGACAGATTCTCAAGAAGAAATTTTTTTCTAAAAAGAAATATGAATTCATTTCAAATCATCAACTTATACAGATCATTTCATTTAAGTTTTAGTTTAATTTTAAATATGAATTTAATCACAGACATTTTAATGATTTATCTCAAATTTGTGGTGATTTGCCAGCTTTGTGGAAGAACAGAATTGTATTTATGTTTCAAATACCTGGCTCTTTCACTTTATCACCATATCTTCAATTACAGTGTAAATTAACTTTTTTTATTAAGTCATTTTCTGACACTTTATAGGAAAAGAATGCATTTTTCCCCCATGATGTTTTAAATTATTTTAAATCTTTAAAAAATTTATTTATATTTCTGATGTTTGGATATTTGTTTTGCAAATGCTGAAATAGTTTTTTTAAACCACATATTCTGTATTCTTTAATGAAAACTAACAGTTCCCTAGTTATGCCATATAACTAGATATGCCATATCACAACGGGTCATTTGTACACTCTTCTTTTGTAATAATTTACTGAGAGAGTTCACTGCCAAGCTTTCTAACATTTCCTGATCTAACACTCATGTGAGATGTATAATAGTTTTCTAAATGACACAGGGAAGGGCTCCTGCTGCTAGAATCCCTTCTCTCTCCTAGGCACCACTATGTCACTCCCTTGGTTTCCTACAGTGCCTTGAACACTAATGTCTGTGTGTATGCGGAGAAGCCAGGCCAACTGATCTCTGTGCATGCTGACTAGAGGACACGAACAGTTCCTGCAGATAGACTAAAACTATTCTATGCTACTGCTCGCACTGAGTATAGCTCCTCTGTATGTATATATACAGAGAAAAGCTGTTTTGAATTTCAAAAGAACATTAAACCAGGCTACTTAACTCTAAGAAGATAGAATGAATGAATACAAAGGGAATGACTTCACACAAAATGAGAAAAAATGATGGGAATATCTGCTGTTTTTGTCAGTTGTTAGAAAGCTGAGCACAGAAGAACTGATGCTTTTGACCTATGATGTTGGGGAAGACTCTTGAGAGTCTCTTGGACTGCAAGGAGATCCAACCAGTCCATCCTAAAGGAGATCAGTCCTGGGTGTTCACTGGAAGGACTGATGTTAAAGCTGAAACTCCAATACTTTGGCCACTTGATGCAAAGTGCTAACTAATTGGTAAAGACCCTGATGCTGAGAAAGACTGAAGGTGGGAGAAAGGGACAACAGAGGATGAGATGGTTGGATGGCATCACTGACTCAATGGACATGAGTTTGGGTAAACACCGGGAGTTGGTGATGGACAAGGAAGCCTGGTGTGCTGCAGACCATGGGGTCACAAAGAGTCGGACATGACTGAGCAACTGAACTGACTGACTGATCATTGGGTATAATTCAAGGAAATGTGGAATTGAGCAGGGATGCTCAACATTCAGCATCTACTTCCATTCCAGACTTACTTATTTCAAGTAGTGAGTAATAGAAGGAATCAGGAAATATGGGTTGATCTACTGTTGGCCCTGACACACCATTTTTATTATTTGCCTTTCCTTAATGAGAAATTGCAAAGTTTTTTTTTCTATGTTTTAAGTAATCTGCTTAAAAATTAAAGGTATGAAATTACATGAAAACAATTTCCTGTATTGTTTTCATCGTCTTTGATTCCTTAAGAAAACTGAGACATCTGCAAAGAAGAACTAAATTTTTTAAACAAATATTTAACATTCTGCACTTGCCTGCAAAATCTTTGTCATATGGTTAAATCGGTACCTAAGACACAACCATGATAAAATCAAATGCACCTGACAGGTGAGTGACTCACAAACTGGAGAACAATAATACCAAAAAAGTTCTCCCACTGTTGTGAAGCTTCTAAAACCCACATCAGACTTCCCAGTCTGGGGACCTGACAAAGGGACTGGGAATCCTCAGAGAATCTGACCTTAAAACCCAGAGGGATTAGATTACAAGACTTCCACAGATCAGTCAGTCAATTCAGTCACTGAGTTCTAATTCTTTGTGACCCCATTGACTGCAGCAAGCCAGGCCTCCCAGTCCATCACCAAATCCAGGGGTTTACTCAGACTCATGTCCATTGAGTCAGTGATGACATTTAACCATGTCATTCTCTGCCATCCCCTTCTCTGCCTTCAATCTTTCCCAGCATCAGGGAAAGATTTTCAAATGAGTCAGTTCTTCATATCAGGTGGCCAAAGTGTTGGAGTTTCAGCTTCAGCATTAGTCCTTCCAATGAATGTTCAGGACTGATTTCCTTTAGGAGGGACTGGTTGTATCTCCTTGCAGTCCAAGGGACTCTCAAGAGACTTCTCCAACATCACAGTTCAAAAGCATCAATATTTCAGTGCTAAGCATTCTTTATAGTCCAACTCTCACATCCATACATGACTACTGGAAAAACCATAGCTTTGACTAGATAAACCTTTATTGGCAAAATAATGTCTCTGCTTCTTAATATGCTGTCCAGGTTGGTCATAACTCTTCTTCCATA
Organism: Cephalophus harveyi; assembly: GCA_006410635.1. Classification (NCBI taxonomy): domain Eukaryota; kingdom Metazoa; phylum Chordata; class Mammalia; order Artiodactyla; family Bovidae; genus Cephalophus; species Cephalophus harveyi. The sequence continues at coordinate 79,283 of SJYT01049011.1, forward strand.
GAGCAAGCATCTTTTAATTTCATGGCTGCAATCACTATCTGCAGTGATTTTGAAGCCCCCCAAAATAAAGTCTGTTACTATGTCCACTGTTTCCCCATCTATTTGCATTGAAGTGATGGGACCAATGGCACGATCTTAGTTTTCTGAACATTGAGCTTTAGGCCAACATTTTCACCCTCCTCTTTCACTCTCATCAAGCGGCTCTTTAGTTCTTCATCACTTTCTGCCATAAGAGTGGTGTCATCTGCATATCTGAGGTTATTGATATTTCTCTCAGCAATCTTGATTCCAGCTTGTGCTTCATCCAGCCCAGCATTTCTCATGATATACTATGCATATAAGTTAAATAAGCAGGGTGACAATATACAGCCTTAACTTACTCATTTCCCTATTTGGAATCAGTCTGTTATAATATGCCCAGCTATAACTACTGCTTCCTGACCTGCTTACAGGTCAGGAAGAGGCAGGTGAGATGGCCTGGTATTGCCATCTCTTTCAGAATTTTCTGCAGTTTGTTGTGAAATTTCCCTATTTGGAATCAGTCTGTTATAATATGCCCAGCTATAACTACTGCTTCCTGACCTGCTTACAGGTCAGGAAGAGGCAGGTGAGATGGCCTGGTATTGCCATCTCTTTCAGAATTTTCTGCAGTTTGTTGTGATCCACACCACCAAAGGCTTTGGCATAGTCAATAAGGCAGAAGTAGATGTTTTTCAGGAATTCTCTTGCTTTTATGATGATCCAACGGATGTTGGTAATTTGATCTCTGGTTCTTATTTTCTTGGGGATGATCCTGATCCATGCCTCTTTTATGATGTCATGAACCTCTGTCCATAGTTCTTCAGGTACTCTATCAGATCTAATCCCTTGAATCTATTTCTCGTTTCCACTGTATAATGGTAAGGGATTTGATTTAGGTCATACCTGAATGGTTAGTGGCTTTCCCTACTTTCTTCATTTTAAGTCTGAATTTGGCAGTAAGGAGATCATGATCTGAGCCACAATCAGCTCCCAGTCTTGTTTTTGCCGAATGTATAGAGCATCTCCATCTTTGGTTGCAAAGAATATAATCAATCTGATTTCATTATTGACCATCTGGTGATGTCCATGTGTAGAGTCTTCTCTTGTATTGTTGGAAGAGGTTGTTTGCTCTGACCAGTGTGTTCTCTTGGCAAAACTCTATTTGCCTTTGCCCTGCTTCATTCAGTACTCCAAGGTCAAATTTGCCTGTTACTCCAGGTATTTTTTGACTTCCTACTTTTGCATTCCAGTCCCTAATAATCCCTAATAATGAAGAGGACAACTTTTGGGGGGTGTTAGTTCTAGAAGGTCTTGTAGGTCTTCTTAGAACCATTTAGCTTTAGCTTCTTCAGCATTACTGGTCAGGGCATAGTCTTGGATTACTGTGATATTGAATGGTTTACCTTGGAAGCGAATAGAGATCATTCTGTCATTTTTGAGATTGCTTTCAAGTACTGCATTTCAGACACTTTTGTTGACTATAATTGCTACTCCATTTCTTCTTAGGCATTCTTGCCCACAGTAGTAGATATAATGGTCATCTGAGTTAAATTCACCCATTCCAGTCCAGTTTAGTTCACTGTTTCCTAAAATGTCAGTGTTCACTCTTGCCATCTTCTGTCTGAGCACCAATTTGTTTTGATTCATGGACCTAACATTCCAGGTTCCTGTGCAATATTGCTCTTTACAGCATCGGACACTACTTCTATCATCAGTCAATACTTCTATCATCAGTCACATTGACAACTGGGAGTTCTTTTTACTTTGGCTTCGTCTCTTCATTCTTTCTTGAGTTATTTATTCACTGGTCTCCAGTAGCATATCTGTAGGTGTAGGTCCACCTATAGACCTGGGGAGTTCATCTTTCAATGTCCTATCTTTTTTGCCTTTTCATACTGTTCGTGGGATTCTCAAGGCAAGAATACTGAAGTGGTTTGCCATTCCCTTCTCCAGTCAACCACGTTTTGTCAGAACTCTCCACCATGACATGTCCGTCTTGGGTGGCCCTATACAGCATGGCTCATAGTTTCATTGAGTTAGACAAGGCTGTGGTCCATGTGATCAGATTGGTTATTTTTTTGTGATTGTGGTTTTCAGTCTGTCTGCCCTCTGATGGAGAATGGTAAGAGGCTTATGGAAGCTTCCTGATGGGAGAGACTGACTGAAGGGAAAACTGTGTTTTATTCTGATGGATTGGAACATGCTCAGTAAACCTTTAACCCAATTTTCTGTTAAAGGGTGGAGCTATGCTCCCTCCCTGTTATTTACCTGGGGGCAAACTGTGGTGGAGGTAATGAAGATAATGGTTATGGGTAATGGGACATCCTTCAAAAGGTCCCATGCATGCATTGTTACACTCGGTGCCCCCAACCCTGCATCAGGCCACCATTGACCACTCCTCTGCCAGAGACTCCTGGACAATCACGGGCAAGTCTGGGTCAGTCTCTTGTGGGGTCATTGCTCCTCTCTCCTGTGTCCTGGTGCATACAAGGTTCTGTCTGTGCCCTTAAAGAGTCTATTTCCCCAGTCCTATGTAAGTTCTGGCAGCTCTGTGGTGAGGTTATTGGCATCCTCCTCCAAGAGGACTTTTGCCATTCCCAAGTCTGCTGCACTCAGAGCTGCTACCTCTGCGGCAGTCCCCTGCTGACCTGTACCTCCACAGGAGACACTCAAACACAGTTCTGTCTCAGTCTCTGTGGGGTCTCTATGTCTTCCACAGGACTGGGGGAAACAGATTCCAGTCTTGGAGGGCACAAACAAAACCTTGTGTGCACAAAGAATCAGAGGAAAGGAGCAGTGATTCCACAGGAAACTCAACTAAAACTACTTGCTAGTGTTGGAGGGTCTCCTGCGGAGGGATGGGTCAGCAGGGGCTTACAACAGGGATGGGGGTTGGGGACTGGAAACAACTGTCTGGCAAGCTGTTTATTCTGGCATAAACTCTCTTGGAGGTCACAATTAACCTAACCATAAACTCCATAGATTCGGGCCAAAACACTGCAAGAAAGAAAGTCAGCGTGTCGCTGGTGACTCAAAACTGACCAGAGGTAAACACATTAGAAAAGCTGAGAGTTTAATAATAAGTAGGAGAAGGCAATGGCAACCCACTCCAGTACTCTTGCCTGGAAAATCCCATGGACAGAGGAGCTTGGTAGGCTGCAGTCCATGGGGTTGCTAAGAGTCAGGCACGACTGAGTGACTTCACTTTCACTTTTCACTTTCGTGCATTGGAAAAGGAAATGGCAACCCACTCTAGTTTTCTTGCCTGAAGAATCCCAGGGATGGGGGAGCCTGGTGGGCTGCCGTCTATGGGGTCGCACAGAGTCGGACACGACTGAAGTGACTTAGCAGCAGCAGCAGCAAACCATTATTCTGTAAGTGAGACTTTTGATGATAAACTCAAATGATATTTGAAAAGCAGGATACAAAAACTCTGAGAACCAAGGAGGTTTTGGTGGAACCTAATTGTTATCAGATAAGGTAAATCTTCCTTGAGACAAGATTATCAAAATTATCACCAGCCAATCTGGAGTGGTGTATTGCTGATCCTGTTCATGATGCCAACTATCTAGCTGTATCTCACTGTGTGCACTGTTTATTGACCCATGGTAGGCAAGGCGCAAGCTAAAATGCTGGAAGAAGACTTGAGGACCCATATAAACTGCAGACACATCTGTTCTCTCCTGGCTGACACAGTAGCCGTAGCAGTAGACACACTATATCTTTTCCTCTCATAGCTGACCCCACGGACACGCCATGCTGCTGCTGCTGCTAAGTTGCTTCAGTCGTGTCCGACTCTGTGCGACCCCATAGACAGCAGCCCACCAGGCTCCCCCATCCCTAAAATTCTCCAGGCAAGAACACTGGAGTGGGTTGCCATTTCCTTCTCCAATGCATGAAAGTGAAAAGTGAAAGTGAAATCACTCAGTAGTGTCCAACTCTTTGCGACCCCATGGACTGCAGCCCACCAGACTCCTCTGTTCATGGGATTTTCCAGGTAAGAGTACTGGAGTGGGTGCCATTGCCTTCTCCAGACACAGCTGTAATGCAGCAGTAATGCTGCTGCTTCTAGGTGGAGCTTGCATACCCCTACAACACACAATCCGTGACAAAGTGAGTCCCTCATGACATGCACGCACAGTGATAAGCAATCTCAGCTGTTCAGTTCAGTTCAGTTCAGGCGCTCAGTTGTGTCCGACTCTTTGCGACCCCATGAATCGCAGCATGCCAGGCCTCCCTGTCCATCACCAGCTCCCTGAGTTCACTCAGACTCACGGCCATCGAGTCAGTGATGCCATCCAGCCATCTCATCCTCACAATTTTCATGTCCCCCTTATTTAGGGATTTACATCCTATTTAGGTATTTACCTAAATTTAGGTATTTACATTCTTATTTAGGTATTTAGGGCTTCCCTGGTGGCTCAGATGGTAGAGCGTCTGCCTGCAATGCGGGAGACCCGGGTCCAATCCCTGGGTGGGGAAGATTCCCTGGAGAAAGAAATGGCAATCCACTCCAATATTCTTGCCTGGAAAATTCCATGGACTGAGGAGACTGGTAGGCTACAGTCCATGGGGTCGCAAGGAGTCGGACACAACTGAGTGACTTCACTTTCACTTTCTTAGGTATTTAGGTATCTACATCCTTATTTAGGCTTTATTTAGGTATTTACATCCCAGGGACATGTGTGTGCCATGACTGATAAATGTAAACAGAATAACCCACAGAACCTCAAATAACAGCAGACCTTTTGAAAGTACAAAGCAGAGATTCTTAACTGAATTCATAATCTGGTCCCTCCCAAAGAGCTTTCCAGGCAACGGCCAGACAACAACTTGAGAGGCTACTTTTGTGCAAACCCATATAATATATATTTAAAAAAGGAGTATTAATGGTCTTTTTTAAACCACTGTTTGAGCAAAATGAAGAGGGGTTAACATGTTACAGTTTCAGTTTAGAAAGCCTGTAGAACACACAAATGCTCCTATCTTCATTTCTACTCAGGTGTCTTTTTTTTTTTTTCCTCATCAGTCTCCAAAGAAAAAGAAACTGCTTTTGATGTAACACTTCTTGAGTTTTCAAGACAGAGACTTTCAAAGGTGATGGAATAGTCCCTCAGAACCTATTTTGAACAGGACTCATGCAGAGGGCACTGGGAGAGAAGGAGGTAGGAGCTGCTCATGAGAATATAAAATCTTAATGAAGAATTTGAGACATACACAAGTGTCTAACAATGTGACAATGCATAAAGCTGTTCCAAGGAATCTGATGAACAGCCAGCTTTGAAGGGCAATTGTCTTCAAAAAAAAAAAACCAAAAAACTTAACAGAAATGAGAACCTCAAGTGTCAAGAGGCTGGCACTCAACTTTCACAAGAATTTACAATCAAGCATTCCCCTGCCCCTGTCCATTTTGTGCTTCAAAATGCATCAACTACATTTTACAAGGCCCTAATTTGCCCTTCATCTCTCTCAGCTTCTGTCCATTTCTAAGCAAACTAGGCCATGATTCCTTATGTTCTCCTGTGCCCACAGGCCAGAACAGAGGGAGATGTGTATAAGAGACAGCTACTAGGCTTCTCCGTCCGTGGGATTCTCCAGGCAAGAATACTGGAGTGGATTGCCATTTCCTTCTCCAGGGGATCTTCCCGACCCAGGGATCGAACCCGGGTCTCCCGCATTAGAGGCAGACGCTTTAACCTCTGAGCCACCAGGGAAGCCTTCATATGCACAGATTCTATTTATTGAATATTTGTTCTGTCTTCAAATATATACATTTCAAAGCATGTCTTGGTTATTTCCAGCCTGTTGAATTTCCATGTAATTATTAGAATTAGCTTGCAAAAGGTTTCACCAAAACGTGAGATTTTTAGTGTGATTGCATGCAATTTGGATAATAATTTGTGGAGAAAGAAACTAATTTTCATTTTGATCAATTTACTAGTAAATCGAAGGCAATGGCACCCCACTCCAGTACTCTTGCCTGGAAAATCCCATGGGCAGAGGAGCCTGGTAGGCTGCAGTCCACAGGGTCGCGAAGAGTCGGACACGACTGAGCGATTTCACTTTCACTTTTCACTTTCATGCACTAGAGAAGGAAATGGCAACCCACTCTAGTGTTCTTGCCTGGAGAATCCCAGGGACGGCAGAACCTGGTGGGCTGCAGTCTACGGGATCGCACAGAGTCGGACACGACTGAGCAATTTAGCAGCAGCAGCATATTTCACCATATGTATGTCAGTTTAGAAAGACTATGAAGACATCCATCAATCATATAATTTATTTCATGCAGATATTTTACTTGATGAGTTCTTATTTTTTTCAAGAATTTTTTGTGAAGATATTTATCACTTGAATTTTTCTATTTGGGGACAGAGAATGGAGCCTTTGTTTCAAAATAAGTAAATGTGATATTTCTTTATAATAGTGTGATTTAATGAATAATTTGACTGAGCAGAGAAACTTTTAAAATCTTAAAAAAAAAAAACACAACTCAGGATATTGTTTAACTTCCATATTCTTCTTTCTTATCTTAGGGTAAAGGAAATCCATGATTCCATTCTCTGCTTGGTTTTGTAACATCTTCAAGGGAGATAAGTGATCCTCAGTATTCCCCACTTTCCCTTGTACTCTTGGAATTAAAATGACTATTTTAGAATCAGATTATTCACTGGGCTTGTTGAGGCATGGAATGTGCTGTGTGTGTCTATGTTAGTACTTCTTTGACTAAACACATGGCTGTGGTATTCACACATGGTTATTGTGTCAGAAAGATGGTGGAATAGATTATAAACTTCATCCCTCATGGAAACATGAACATAAATAACTATTCATAAACAAACATAATGCCATTAGAGCTCTGGATCCCAAATGAGAGATTACAGCACTCAGATGGAGCCCAGAAATGAGAAAGACACATGAAGAGGATAGAAAAGACAGTTTTGTTCCGAGTCACTGGTTCCCTAATACCATGAAGTACAGGGCAGAGAGATTTCTCCTTTAGAGTTCTCTAATGAGAAAAAGAAAGTCAAGTGAAACTGCAATTTTAATTGCAAACATCAAGCCCACTCATCCATGGACCCTGTGAGCAATCACACCCACGTTATCTGTCTACTGGCCTCACCCAAATAAAGGCTGTCTCTCTCCAATCTAGTCTAATAAGACTGGACATTGTGACTTCTTCAAATGTGAAAACAAAAAAGAGTCAGAACAAAAGTTTCACATGTCTGGAACAGGATACTATCAAATGACAAAATAATGTATAGGTAATTGACCCTAAAGAATTGAAGAGCTAAAAACTACCTAAAAAATTTCAGAATATTTATCATAGGGAAGCTTAGTGAACTAAACAGAATACAGACAATTAAACAATATCAGAGAATCAATATCTGAATTAAATAAGAAGTTCAAGAAAAAAAAGAATGTGTACATTTAAAAGAACCAAACCAAAATTCTAGAACTGAAGAATGTAGTGACTGAACTAGGAAAAAAAAAAAAAAAATCAGGGCTGAACAGTGGATGTAATTAAGCCAAACAAAGATGGAGAAAGATTATTTGAACTTATCTGGGTAGAGGGTAAAAAAAAAAAACAAAAACAGAATACAAAGGAGTGAAAAATCTAATATAATTTATGAAGTTTTATAAACAAACAATATAAACATTATCCCTCAAGGAGCAGACAAAGAGAAAGGAAAAGGAAACTTATTTAAAATAATGACATGAATGTCCCAAATGTGAAGAGGGAAATAAACATCCAGATCCATGAAAACAAGCAACTGCAGAATCTCTTTATTTCACAAATGTTTTATATAAAATCAGTTGTGACATTGTTCATGTATAGTTTATTCCTACTTGTAGATGGAGGGTTTAGGAAATAAGGAATAAATTGAAATGTACAATCTCATTTTTAATGAAATCTTGTTAAACTTTATGCTTTTTGAAGGTTAATTAGTAGTACAGAAATCAGATTTTTAAAATTTACCCTCTATCTTTAACAAGTGTACTTGAAAACTATTGATACAACTTCAGGGAGTGGGATTTTTGTGTGCACATATTGTAACAAGTGTTTTTCATGTATTTCCAAGAAGTATTTTTATTTCTCTTTTGTTGCAGCACGATTCTTGGGTTTATGAAAACTAAGGATCTTCCAGTCACAGAGGCAGTTTTCAGTGCTCTTGTCACAGGGCATGCAAGATCTGGGTAATGCTCAACCTAGGGATTTCCTCTCAAGTGAGGTTTAATTGAATAGGAATTAAATTAATAGGAATTAATAAGAATTAATTAATAGGAAGCTATTGTAGAAAATTCTTCAAACTATGTTTAACTCTCAAAGAACTCTTTTGAGTCTATATGGTAGAATATGTACATCTTAATATAAGTTATTCTTAAATTATCTGTTTCATTAAATTTTTATTTGAAGGTTTTCAGTTTTAAAAACTGAACTTGATCCAAAGTAACTGACTTTGTAAAGTTTATTAACTGTTTTGCTAGTGCCCTAGAAAATACTTTTATTTTTGAAGAATACTTTACTAAATGTTATTCTCTCCTAAAAAGGTAAATTTGAGTCATAACATACCCAGTGAAAGAGGGCACATTATTTAGTGTCTGTAATTATTGTATAATTTGGTTTCTCTTTTGGAAAAGTTACCTATAAAAATTTGAGATATTAAGGATCTTTATTATTTTGGAAACCTATTACTAGTTTAATATGTATTTTTAATACATGTTAATACATATACATTTTTATAATATGTATTTTTCCTTTTCTGATGTTATGATTCTAAATGTTTGTACTTAAGAATTTTTAATAAGTAGAGGAAATATATTCTAGATTAAATGATATGACATTTGGCAGTATTATAGTAATCTGTTTGATTTTCTTTGAATTAATGTACAGAGATATGGAGAATGCAGAAAATATTCTCACAGTAATGAAAGAGGCTGGAATTGAGCCTGGTCCGGACACATACCTAGCACTGTTGAATGCATATGCCGAGAAGGGTGATATTGACCATGTTAAACAGGTGTGACTTACATAAATAAACATACTTTTAAATCATTTGTATAAACTCTTCAATTTTGCATGATATGGAAAAGTGTAGTATATATCTGTTTTTAATGATATCTCTTATAGACAGTCTTGAAGGAGAATTCTTATTATAGTTCAGTACTTTGCTGCTGATGTAATAATTATTGGTGAAACAGAATATTTTGTTTTACAAAAGAAGTCTTAAACCTTTAGATGGTGTGTGTCCTCAATCTCAGTCATTTCTGACTCTTTGTAACCCCAGGGACTGTAGCCTGATAGGCTCCTCTGTCCTTGGGATTTTCCAGGCAAGAAATTTTATACTAGAGCGAGTTGCCATTTCCTACTCTAGGGGATCTTCCTGACTCAGGGATTGAACCCATGCCTCTTTGAGTCTCCTGCATTGGCAGGCAGGTTCTTTACTACTGTACCATATATATAAATTTTAAAAATCTTGGTAGTTTATTTAGATTTAATTAAAAAATTTTTGCCTCTCACTTGTTCTTTTAATTTCTGGACCTTCCTTTAGACCCTAGAGAAAGTGGAGAAGTCTGATCTTTACCTTATGGATCGTGATTTATTGCAAATTATCTTGAGCTTCAGTAAAGCTGGGTATCCTCAATATGTTCCAGAAATTTTGGAAAAAATTACATATGAAAGAAGATATATTCCAGGTAGTTTTAAAGTTTTTATTTTCATAATTTTTCTAAAAACTATTTTGACATGATGGAATGGACATTCTCTAGCAATAGGGTATTGTGGTAGATGAACATAGGATTCTTTTAAAGCTTTAATAAACTGAAAAAATTGAATTAATGAATACATGGGAATATTTTGATTTGGATGTATTTATTATTTAGGCAGATAAATCCTTTTTGGTATTTATAGTTCATAAGTTGTCTTTGATGTTGATATCAATGGGAAATCAGTAACAGATTTTGTTTAAATCAGTAACAAAAGATGTCTTTGTTTTCTTTCCAGATACAATGAACCTCATTTTGCTTTTAGTCACTGAAAAATTGGAAGATACGGCATTGCAGATTTTATTAGCATGTCCTATATCAAGGGAAAGCAGTCTGAATGACTTTGGCAGTTTCTTTTTACGACACTGTGTGACTATGAATACGGTATTCAAATAGTTCATTTTTACTTTGTAGACAGTGTAATCGGCAGTGAAATAAGATTGTTTAAAATAGAAGAACATATTATGAGACTAGATCAACTATTAATATAAATATTAAGAAAGCTTTGTTTTTGTGTTGGAAGAGTTTTGGGCAGAAAGAGGATGAGGGGTTCACATTTTTCTTTTGTCTCAAAAGCAGTAGAATATTTGCAGAAGGTCAAATGGTAGGATATTTGCAGGTTGAACTGATGTGTAGTGCCTTTCTTTTCTAGCCTGCAGAGAAGCTTAAAGACTACTGTAAGAAGTTAAAGGAAGCCCAGCTGCACACATCGCCTTTGCAGTTCACACTCCAGTGTGCTTTAGTGGCTCAAAAATTTGGTACTATATTCTCATAATTAGAACTCACATAAGTAAGTTTTGCTGAGGTAGCTTTGATAATATTTTATGGTATCTCTTTCAGATTTGGCAAAAGTTCTGATGAAGGCTTTGAAGGAAGAAGGTTTTCCTATTAGAACTCATTATTTTTGGCCGTTGCTAGTTGGACATCAGAAGGAGAAAAACGTTCAAGGTTTGGTTTTACCTTTTACAGATATAGTGGTTCAGATTTAATTGAATTATTTGAGAAAACATACTTACTAAACGTTATGAGGAAATAGAATTGGTTTAAGTCATGGTAAAGTATTAGGTAAAAGCTTAAAAGACAAACATAATGGATTTCTTTGATCTTAATTTCATTTCTTATTTCATCTCTAATCTTGGTATTCAGACTTGTGATTGTGGCTTTAAATAGTTCATCATTTTTAAGTTCTTCAAAAAACTCTTTAGTTCTTGATTTTACATACATACAGTGTTTGAACTTAGTTTATCTAACCTTATTAAAGTCAAAGTTATGTACCGTACAACCAGACCATTTTCATTCTGGACCAGTCTGTTTTTCCTTTACTGAGCTGTTACAATAATAGGAAAGGCAAGAGAACTTTTATTGCAAAATAAGTGCTCATGGCCTGACAGCCTGCTGATTGAAGGACAGAAATGTTCATTCTTTCAGGTTCTTAAGTACGTTTAAGCATTTAGCATACTTTTCCCTGTACACATGGGATGTCTATAGGATATGAATAAGAATTGAACAAATATTAACTTTTAGACTACAGTATCTAATTCCTTGGTTTGCATTATTGGTAATTCAGAAAGAGTAGTCTCATAAAAAGATGCTTTTAACAGAAGTACTTCCCCCTTGGGGAAACAAAAAATGGTCTTTTTCATTTTATCTTGCTGTATAATGTGCTTTAGAATGAGATGCAGGGTTGTTAGCATGACATTGGGTGACAAACAAAATGCACAAACAACAAAAAAGTGCTTTTAGCAGACTTCATATTGCAATTTTGTTTTAAGTATATAGCTGTTTTCTGGTTTAAAGGAAATAGTGAAACAAGTATTCCTTAATTGTTTCTGGCTCTAAAAGTATCTAAATCCTTTTTAGAAAAATCTTTGGGAAAACAATATGTTAGTTGATTAACTCTTTGCGTATCCTCCAGTTCTGAAAGGTCCAAGAGGTAACCTTTAACCTAGTATTTTTGAACCACAGAAAATCTACATCATTCCATGAAAATCCTTGGGCATATGAGTATTGTCCACTGTACACAGATAAAATACTTTGAGTACTCCCATTGAAACCTTTGTTCATCAGGTCAGTTTTTTTTCTCAACCTATCAGAGTATCTAGACTTGAATTGTTTACCACTTTTTACTACTTAGTAAACATGAAAGAATTCAGATAATTTCTTTCCATAGTTGTATCTCAGACTAGTAGAAAAGTGGACTCTTATCTCCTGGCCCTCTTTTCTTAGACTCTTAGGATCAAAGGTATCTTTTTGAAAGTTCACATTGTAGTAATGAAGGAACTGCGAGCCTAGAGAGAGTCAGTGAATGGTTTTAGGTTCTACATGTAGTTGTCAGTAGTGCTTGGATTAGAACACACTTTCTGTCCTCCTATTTTAAATACTCATTGTTAATACCTTAACAACTCCATATTCAGACATTGGTAAATATACTGTATTTGTTTTCTAAAAATTCTTAGCTACTGTTTAAAAATTAGGTATTGATTTTTGAATTAAGGACATTTTTTAAAAGTGGTATCAAGTTATTTTAATCAATGAAGATTTTTAACTGGAAAAATAGGAAAACTGAGGAAGTTAGCTTAAGAGTACAAGAGATTGTCAACTGGTTTATAGTTTTTAAAAACTCATTTCTCCCTTGCAAGTAGTTCTGAAAATAAAGTATGTATTCTACAGACTTTTCTTCATGTAACAGGTCAATGACTGTATATATTTTATGTAGTTTCATTCAATTCAGTCGCTCACTCGGGTCCAACTGCAGCATGCCAGGCTTCCCAGTCCATCACCAACTCCCAGATTTTGCTCAAACTCATGTCCATGGAGTCGGTGATGCCATCCAACCGTCTCAACCTCCGTTGTCCCCTTCTCCTCCTGCCCTCAATTTTTCCCAACATCAGGGTCTTTATAGTGAGTCAGTTCTTTGCATCAGTTGGCCAAAGTATTGGAGCTTTAGTTCCTCCAATGAATATTCAGGACTGATTTCTTTTAGGATTGACTAGTTTGATCTCCTTGCAGTCTAAGGGACTCTAAAGAGCCTTCTGCAGCACCACAGTTGAAAAGCATCAATTCTCCAGCACCCTGTAAGATAAAGAAGTAACATTCTTACTAGTGCAGTGACTTTATCTTTTGGGGAATGTCATATGTAAACTAGTAGAAATAAATAGAAGACAGTAATGGCTGCAGAGATGGAGGATGTAGAGGAGTATTTTTCATGAGGAAAAAATAAAACTATTTAGGAAACCAAAGAAAGGTATTCAGAGCTCAGATCAGACTGAACCAAGTTTTCAACTGTAGCGTGATCAAATGTTTAATGAATAGAATTTTTCTGGCTGCAAATTTGGCCATCACCAAGCCCTAAAAAAGATTCTTATAACGACTTCCTCATGGCTTATCTTGCTGGTATTTCTCTGTGGCACAAATGGAAAAATCGTCTCTTAGAATTTTAGTGGACTGGCCCAAGTGAGAGGAGATAATGCAGAATGATTAAGGATCTACATTCCTTGGTATATTTTTAGAAACCTGAAAATAAGAATATAAAAGAGGTAAAATATGAAAGGAAAGGCTGGTATGAAAGCTTAAATACCAGTTGAGTAAAATGGTTGCATAGGAAAGGAGGTACTTTTTATTTTTCTTAGTAAAATGTTTTTTTATTGAAAATCTAAACAAATGGAAATGCATCTATGTCTGGTTTCATTGGAAGCAGTTTACCTTTTTCCCCCAAATGGCTTACAATAAGTTTTTTTTTTTTTAATTTGAACAAAATCTGTACTTTAGTTAACAATACTGTATCACACATTAATTTCCTGTTTTTTTTTTTTCTTTTTTTAAAAACATAGTATTTTCTCTATATTCTCAGAATTGGATTAGAAACTTCAGGCCTTGTTCAGTTTTTTTTGGTTTTAAAGATCAGTTCAGTTCAGTTCAGTCGCTCAGTCGTGTCCGACTCTTTGCGACCCCATGAATCGCAGCACGCCAGGCCTCCCTGTTCATCACCATCTCTCGG
>SJYT01049018.1:0-17938 GCA_006410635.1 Cephalophus harveyi
AGCGACTGAACTGAACTGAACTGAAGAACTGATGAGACTGGTGTAGATAATATGACAAAGACAGGTTTGTGACTTAATTAAATACAGTCAACAATTAAGGTCAAAGCAGGCTGGAAAAAAGGCAAAAATTGGTCTTATCAACAAATACTTGTATTGCAGCACATGGCTAGAAGTCTGTTACTGAGAAATGGTCTTGTAGTGCAATAGTACTAAAGTTCTTACGAACTTTAAGAAATGGACCAACTTATCTTAAAGTATTGGCATTCTGAGTTGTCAAAATGACATCTCTAGAAATAACTGGCAGCAAAATCAAAGTAAACTGAAATGAAGGTACTTCATCGATTTTTGTTATTGTTGTTGTTGAACTTTAGAGCAATATATTCACAGTTAAGGGAGTTCCTGTCAACAGCTGATGAGAATCTTAAGAGGTGCCATTTTTTGTATGGCCAGACATATAGTTATTTTAATTTCCTTGGCAAACAGCCTCTTCAGTCATGTGCTATTATATATGTTCCTGGAGATAGCAGGTGATTAAGACACATCTAAATCCTTTTCTCAAGGGACTTTTAATCTAAAAGGGTACCCAGTTTAACTGCCTTAATCAGAAAAAAAGGGAAATATAGGCTTCTGAGTATACTCATTGGAAAAGACTCTGATGTTGGGAGGGATTGGGGGCAGGAGAAGGGGATGACAGAGGATGAGATAGTTGGATGGCATCACCGACTCGATGGACATGAGTCTGAGTGAACTCCGGGAGTTGGTGATGGACAGGGAGGCCTGGCGTGCTGCAATTCATGGGTTCGCAGACAGTCAGACACAACTGAGCGACTGAATTGAGTATAATTGAACATATACTCCCAAATCTGCAATCTATGTTTTGACATCTCAAAATTTACTGGAAGGGGAAATTTAAGATATTTAGTCCCACACCATTATTCTTTCAACCAGATTCAAGAGTTGGAAGAGTACTGGAACACAGAGGAACTAGCAGCTGGAGACGAGAAGTAAAACAGTTATGTGTGTGAATGTGTGTGGGGGCATGGCTGTTTAATTGTAGTATATAAAATAAAGTATAGGTACAGATATAACTGTTAAGAATAGGAAGGTAATTAGTACCAAAACAGGAATATGCAGTAAAACTTACAGTTACCAGTGGAAGTCTCTGATATATGACAATAGATTCAAACTCAAGTTCCTACCACCAGTGTGGTATGTTATTCATCTCTTATACTGAAAGTACAGTGAATATCAGGACTAGATGTTTGCAGAGTGAAAGTTATATTTCCTCTAAATAGCAGGAAAAATGATTTACAATTCCCATACTTTAGATGAGAATACTTCATATATTTCCTCAGTGCCAGATCCTAGAATGCTGCCTAGAAACCTGATGTGATCTATGGCTTACATGATTGATAAAAGCTGACAAGAACCTCATTCTTGGGTGTTTCTTCATGGTGATGGGTGTTTGGTTTCTACCAGCCTTCCACGTTGGCTCTTGGAAGCAAGGATAAGAGTTCTAGACTCTGATACTCCTGTTCTCCCCTTACCATTTCTTTATTTTTGGCACATTCTAGGTCTTTGGCCTCTCGGATATCCCTGTAGACTACATTATTAGCATTTCTTGGAATCAAGCACCATTTCATAGCTTTAAATTATACTTGCTTGCCTTTACTTTGCTGGTAGTATCATGGCTGAATATGCCCCTCAAAACCCGAGTGCTTCTCCTTGAGCATCCCTCTTCTTGCACGGGGTAGGGGGAATCATACTGGTTTCTTAAATTCTACAGGAAGTGTTTTCAGTCATGCAGATTCAATCAATGGAGAACTCAGCACAGCCTTTATAAGCCAGAATGGAGCCAGTATACAGAAAAATCTAAAAAAAAAAAAAAGGTACTAGAGAAAATGGAAAAGGCACACAGTTCTGTATCTAAAACCACTCACGGGTCAAAGAGAGAGAAGCAACATTCTCCTTGTGGTTCCAGCGAGACCTCTATCAGGGATGATTAAATCCTTAAGCTAAATGTTCCTTGAAGTTTCAGCTGTCATGGAGCTATTGCAGACTGGTCTTCCCAAGATAATGAGAGCTGCAGTATTACACATTATTCTTACATGGCTGGTGGCCAGTGCATTCTCATGGTTCCTACTGGGTCCCAATTTTGTACATCCACCTGACCTGACAGTTTCCACACCCGAGGAGGGGGTATGTGCTTTATTTTACACATTCCAGGCTGATACAATGTTAAATTTGATAGAATGTATTTTTCAGTGAACTGGCTAGAGACCCTAAGCTCTTGGCTCTTCCCTGACTGAACACAATGTACCCTGGGAAATGGTGAGCTCTGGAGTGAATGAAGCCTAATGGAGCATGAACTTAGGTCTCCATCCATCTGCTGTCAAGCACATTCATATATTTGGTTTGACTTGAAATGGCGCTTTAGATGTGGTTGAGTGATGATGTAACTGCTCCTCTGGCACACCTGGGATGCTGAATGTTTGCTGTCAAGTTTAGAATGAAGACCTAAGGCTTCTTTTTTTTTTTTTTTTTATCATCATGCCCTGAGGGACCAGGATATTGGTTAGCACCATACATTAACTGAGCTGGGTGTTGGATTCTGTAGCTATTACCCACCCTTGCACCCTTGCCCCACTGCTGCTGACCCTGCTCCTGGAAAATTCTCATAATTGCAGCTTCTCACTTTTTTTTTTTTGTAATTTTTAAAATTGTTGCCAAAAATGAGAATTGTGGCTGGGCCACTTAATCTGGAATGGTATTGACATCAGTACTGATCACCGCAATTGCATCACACAAACATCATCCACGATGATCTTTCTCCTATTTGAAGATGAATAAAAGAAGAGGCCAGCATGGGGTATTGTAAGATATGTCCTACCAAACTGAAAATTTGACTTCTAATAAATAGCTATTACCTATAATTTTTTATCATCTCAATGCAGTAAGTTCATACACCCTCAAACAATGTAGTTTGGGGATACAATCTTCACTGAACTTGATTTCTGGCTCTGCTTCAATCTAGAGTAAGAGCTCTATTATGGATGCCAACTGTCTTGAATATGAGAACTTAATGGTCAAAATATTGAGAATACTGCCCACCTGGTCTGACTTGTCCAGCTGTAACAATGCCCACAGTAGTCCTTTGGGATGATGAGTCATAGGCCAGAGCTAGATGTTATGCAGCAGTGTCCCTGTTGAGGCCTGTCGGTGATAGCCCTATCTGGTTTATGTGCCAGTGGTAGCATTTGCTGGCAGCAGTTGATGTCTTAGAAGTTTTAAGGGAATGCCAAGTATCATGCCTGGGGTTACTTTGGTCTGATGATGTTGACTAGCTAGTATAATCATGAAATACAGTTAGGCTGTATGCCTATAACATACAGTCTACCGCTGTGCCACTAAAATAATGTACTGGAAGATGAAAGCTTGACAACACATCCCTGACTCATTCCTCCAAACAAAATGAACAAATTGAGAGTGCTGGCAGAGACAGAAAGGTGTGTGTCAACCTGAGTCAAAGTTTTTGCTCCCTATTGAGGAAGAGTGGAGAGGGCTGTGGAGATGCTAAATTTCCCGCTCCTGGAGGGGGTCAGACCAGCCTGCTTGCATGTGCTGCTTATATTCCTGGGAGAACTATCAGATTTCACATCCTGGAGGAGAGATATTTGGTCGCTGAAGAGAGGACTGCTGTTTGTTCCCAGAAATGCCTCCTTCCTGCCTCAACCCAGCAACTGCCAGCTCAACGCTTATCAACTGACATAAGCAGAAGTTTTCATGATCAACATCAAGGGCCGAGGGAACCTCAAGGTCCTCACTGATGCTGAAGATAAATAAACCATAAAGAGACAAAGGAATGATAATTCTTTTATGGGGAATCAGACACCCAAGGAAGGAAGGCAAAGCAGAACTGGACCTGGGGGTGTACTGCCATAGAACTGAAAACAGTGGAAGAAAGACAAGAGACTTGAAATTTAGAAACTTAAAATATAAACAGTAAGAACTCTGAGACTATATGGATAAATAAATTTTTTAAAAAGAAGAAAACTTCTTTGGATAGACAAGGTCTTAAATTATTAATGGTTACCAAGACTCAGATGGGATTAATGGGAAACATTCACATACCTAGTTATACCTTGGGGAAGCTTACAAATTCCTTGGACTAAAAAAAATCTTATAAATTTCCAAACAAAAATTAGTTAAAGCAACGGTTACAATGTGCTACTGAATTCTGAAACAAAACATATACTGAAAGGGAAAATAATAATCCCTCAACTAAAATTCTGAAGCCGTCTAGCAAATCCTACACATTTTAGTGGAAGTAGGAATGCAGTGGTATAGTGCAAATAATTAACAACTAACTCTCCATAAGAATGATAAACAAAAAAATGAAGCCTTGCTTTGTAGTGCTTGCCAGTTTCACAGTGTAAATACTCCCTCCATGGTCAGTTTCAGGCTATCAAAGTGATGTCATTGAACACAGAGTTGAAAAGAAATGAGTCAGTTTAAACCAGTTCTAGGACATCCCTCTACAAAAGAGATATTGCAGACAAGAGAAGTTACAGCTTAAACATACCGTTTTTGAGGAATACTGGATGAGTAAGCAAAGAAAATACCTTAGTGGGAGGACACTTTTAATATGTTAATAGAGAAACGCAGAAATGCAGGTGTGATTATCGCTGTTGGGCTGAGAAGGTAAGCCTTTGAAGGCTTGAGAACAATTTGCACTTCCAAATTAATAGGGCAAAATGCAATAAGGAGAGAACTGACCAAGTCAGAAAAGTAAGAAGAGGGACTTCTGGTTTCCAGTCCACCATACAAGGAGCTTGGAAGTCACCACTTAACCCAAGCCATAAGTAAAAATTTGAACTAAAAAGTCAATAAACTTTCTTAGATCTGTCAGGGAAGCGAGGTCACAGGCAAACCACTGCTCCTAAATTTGGAGAGACATACAGGTGGACACGGATGGCATCCCACTCCAGTACTCTTGCCTGGAAAATCCCATGGACAGAAAAGCCTGGTAGGCTACAGTCCACGGGGTCGCGAAGTGACAGACATGACTGAGTGATCTCACTTTCACTTTTCATTTTCATGCATTGGAGAAGGAAATGGCGACCCACTCCAGTGTTCTTGCCTGGAGAATCCCAGGGACGGCAGAGCCTGGTGGGCTGTCGTCTATGGGGTCGCACAGAGTCGGACACCACTGAAGCGACTTAGCAGCAGCAGCAACAGGTGGACACAAAGATTCACAATAGATAAGAGCAGAAATCCATGAGTGGAAACCTCAGCTACCAGTGCTGGGGTAGGAAAACCTGAACTGTGGACAAGTCTGAGGGTTAAAACCCCCAGGGGACCCTGTCATAAGATGGCCCCCACACTTTGGTGAGTTTTACCTTCTTGAGCTCTGCCAGATCCCCACCACAAAGACTGGAGAAAAATCACTGCATGCTTCTGGCAGAAAGATGGGAGAAGGGACCATTCTGAAAATTGCCAGAGCGTCTGTTCATCTTAACAGGACCTATCTTCAAGGAAAACTATTTTACCAGAGTCTAAACCATTGGGATTTTATCAGAGATTAATAACCCTTGGAGAAGGAAGGAAATATTCAACACTAGCCTCTTCTAGCCATCCTGTTCCACATAAGGCTAGAGAAAAATTGAGAAGCACTTATAAAGAAAAGTAAGTAGAGTGAAAACAAAATATGATGTATGATAATATTAAACCTAAAATAAATGGAAGAAACAACACAAAGAATATCAGTTATGGAACAAATATAAAAAGTCTGAATTTCCCTATCAAAATACATCATCATCCTCAGACAAAATCCAGTTATATGTTAATAAAAATCAAAATTAAGATAAGACAAAGATATGTCAAACATATGTGTGACTATGTCTCCTTAGGTAAGGAAAACAAAAGCAAAATTAAACAAATACGGCAAATCAAACTAAAAACCTTTTGCTTTTAGAAAACTACAAAAAAAAAAAAAAAAAGAGAGAGAGAGAGAGAGAGAAAAGGCTACCTACTGAATGGAAGAAGTTATTTTCAAACAATATTACCTGATAAGGGGTTAATAGCCAAAATAAACAAAAAACTCATACAACTCAACACCACAAACGACCTGATTAAAAACTGGTCAGAGGATCCAAATAGACATTTTTCCAAAGAAGATATACAGATGGCAACAGGCTTATGGAAAGATGCTCAACATAACTAATCATCAGGGAAATGTAAATCAAAACCACAATGAAATATCATCTCACACCTGTCAGAATGGCTATTATCAAGAAGACAGCAAATAACCAGTGTTGCAAAGGATGTAGAGAAAAGGAATCCTTGTGCACTGTTACAGAAATGTATATTGGTGTAGCTTCTATGGAAAACAGTATGGAGATATCTCAAAAAATTAAAAACAGAACCATCACACAATACAACAATTCTACTCCTGGGTATTTATCTGAAGAAAACAAAAACACTAATTATAAGAGATATATACTATGTTCACTGCAGCATTATTTACAATAGCCAACCCAAGTACCCATTAGCATATGAATTGATAAAGATTTGATACATCTTTATTCATTAGACTTTATCCATAACTTTATACTTTATCCATTAGTATACAATAGACTATTACTCAACCATAGAAAGAATGAAATCTTGCCATTTGTATCATCATAGATGAACCTAGATGGTATTAAGTGAAATAAGTCAGACAGAGAAAGACAAATACTGCACTGTATGATTTCACTTACATGTGGAATCTAAAAACCAAAACAAATCAACAAACAAAACAGAAACAGAGTTACAGATATACAGAACAAATAGGTGGGGGAAAATAAAAAAGAAAGGTTGAAAATAAGGACATGGACAAAGTTAAACCTAATTAATGCATACAAAGAAAGTAGAAGTAGCACAATTCAAAGTCAAAAGCATTCAATGGGACCTCAGCCTCTGGTGGTTCAGAGGGTAAAGCGTCTGCCTACAATGCGGGAGACCTGTGTTCGCTCCCTGGGACAGGAAGATCCCCTGGAGAAGGAATTGGCAACCCACTCCAGTACTCTTGCCTGGAAAATCCCATGGACGGAGAAGCCTGGTAGGCTACAGTCCATGGGATCCCAAAGAGTCGGACGTGACTGAGCAACTTCACTTTCACTTTCAGCCTCTGATCGTTCAGTTGGTAAAGAATCCACCCGCAATGCGAGACCCCGGTTTGATTCCTGGTTCAGGAAGATCCTCTGGAGAAGGGATAGGTTACCCACTCCAGTATTCTTGGGCTTCCCTTGTGGCTCAGCTGGTAAAGAATCCATCTGCAATGTGTGAGACCTGGGTTTGATCCCTGGGTTGGGAAGATCCTCTGGAAAAGGGAATGGCTACCCACTCCAGTATTCTGGCCTGGAGAATTCCATGGTCTGTATAGTCCGTGGGGGTCACAAAGAGTCGGACACGACTGAGCAACTTCCACTTTCTGCCTCTGGCCGCTTGCCTGGCCAGGGTCACCTCCCAGCTGACAGTCTGTACCTTCCTGAAGATCTCCACCACCCCTCTGGCCACTTACAGGCTCATCCGCTTGTCACCCCTCTCCACAGGGCCTTCTGTGCTCGCCTCATCCAAGCCCAGGAAGAACTCCCCGGACAGATCAACCAGGTGCCCTACGTCCTTTACCTTCCTGGCTCGCTGAGGTCAGCCCTGCTCCTCAAACAGCCCGGTCCTGGCACATTTGTATGTGGCTGTGTCCTCCTCAGAATAAAGTCAGGGAACACTTCTGAAGACACTGAGCACAGGAAGCTGCCTCGCAGCCATGAGCTAGTGACGTCTGGGGATTACAAGAATTCTTTGTGTGTGTATTTCTCTTACACACACACATGCACAAACTTCACACACTCTTTAGTGCATGGCCTCTTCCATAGCCACCCTCACTCTTGTGGTCTAGCTCTTCCTCCTTTCCATGCCCTTCCCCATCCACGCACCTTTTCACTCCCCACCCCTCCCAGTACCTGGCCTTTCTGAGCACCTGTGCCTCCTGTCTTTACACTCAGGTGGAATGCTCTCTACCTGATAACTCAGCACAATCCAGCCTCCTTCCCATTTAGGTGTGACACATGGAGCTGTAGCTGGGTCACACGTGAAATCAAATTGCCTGCAACACAGCTCCACGCACAATTCAAGGCCTGCTGGGGGCGACTTAACTGCCCCCCTCCTCCCACCAGTTTCCACCCGTGGAGAACACAGACACCTTTGTCTCCTCTTTCCACAGATAACCGCCTGCCCTTGTGGCCCAAGTTCTTGGTATTTCAACAGTAAGTCTAGACTGACACAGAGAATAGTGTGAAAGCTCCAATATAAAAAGATAACCACTTTCACTGACAAATTTTTTTTTTGTCCACCATTTGATTAAAATTTACTTTCTTTTGATGAAATATCAGTAAATCTCCACCTTTTTCTTAATTCTCTTGGGCCCCACAGCCATTTTCAAGTTTTCCTGAGTGCCCTCCCCAGAGATGAGCATAGCTTCCAAACGCAGTTCTGAGGAACTGAAGAGAAACGAGAGACCCCAGGGGAAAGCCCTCTGCACTAGTGGACGCGGGCTAGTGCAGATGCAGGCGAGGAGTGCAGAAGATGCCACACTCCCCAGAGCTCAGTGGGAGAACTGCGTCCAGAGGGGCCACAAGACCAGCGACACTAACCTTCTGTACTCCAGTCAGAGGGCAAGGGACTCTGGAACCACAGGGGTTTAAAACGAAGCTGAGCCCTCCTGTTGCAGAAAAGGCCTGTTCGGAAAGCCTTTTCCAGCCGGTGGCTCCACGTAGGCGAGGCACACGTGCAATCATGTCACGTGGGTTTCTATGCTTCAGGCTGATTGGTCGATTGATGGAGGGCAGGCTTACTACAGGCTCTAGAAGCCAAGGTGGCATCAGGCGCCTCTACGGAGATAGGATTTTGAGGGCTTTTTTTTTTTCTTTCTTTCTTTCTTTCGTATGCCTCAGAGTACGGGCTGATATCTGGAGGTCACTTAAAATTTTGGATTAGGTCACACTGAAACTCTCTTAGTTTGCAACGAGTCCATTTCAAGAAGCAATTTATTAAATGGTGAGGTCAGAACTATGCTAAATCACTGTGCTAAAACTTAAGAGACAGTTCATCCCTAAAATATCTTGCATGGGTTTTAACTGGGTTCTGGTTGGCACAAAAGACATTTTGAGAAACATGAGGTATAGTTTAACATAAACTGAAAATTAGATTGTGTTGGGGAATTACTGTTTTGTTAGGTAGTCAGGGAAGAGGCCAAGGAGGAAAAATAATTCCAGTTTTCAGCGACGCATGTTGAAGCATGTGAAGAACTGTGAAGAAGGCTGAGTGCCGAAGAATTGATGCTTTTGAACTGTGGTGTTGGAGAAGACCCTTGAGAGTCCCTTGGACTGCAAGGAGATCCAACCAATCCATTCTGAAGGAGATCAGCCCTGGGATTTCTTTGGAAGGAATGATGATAAAGCTGAAACTCCAGTACTTTGGCCACCTCATGCGAAGAGTTGACTCATTGGAAAAGACTCTGATGCTGGGAGGGATTGGGGGCAGGAGGAGAAGGGGACGACCGAGGATGAGATGGCTGGATGGCATCACTGACTCGATGGACGTGAGTCTGAGTGAACTCCGAGAGATGGTGGTGAACAGGGAGGCCTGGCGTGCTGTGATTCATGGGGTCGCAAAGAGTCGGACACGACTGAGCGACTGAACTGAACTGACTGATGTTGAAGTATTTAGCCAGCTAATGATGTTTGGAATTTGTTTTATAATATTTAAAATTTTACTAAATCAAGAATATGGGGTAAAATGGAAGGAGGGGAACTATGATAGAATAAACAAAGGAAAAATACTTAAGACCATGTGAACTGAATACAATAGAATGGACCTTGCTTGGATCAAAATTTCTGTCTGTGAGAAAGTGCCATCACAATCAGGGGAATTCAAAAATGGCTTTTTATTAGACAGCATTAAAAAAATAATTTTATTAGGTAATAAGATTTTTTAGGCATGTATTTTTAAGTCCCTATATATCAGATAGATATATGAAAGAATTTATCATTAAAAATGTTATCTGGGATTTGCTTTAAACTATTCCAGGAAATATGTTGGTAGGGGAATAGATGAAACAAAATTGGCAGTATTGATAATTGCAGTATTGATAATTTCTAAAGCCAAGAAATGGGTACATGGACAGGCTTATTATAGTAGACTGGTGCAAAAGTAATTGTGGTTTTTGCATTGCTGAACTTTGTAATTTGTTATTGGAATACATTCTTAAATAAATGTAGTTATATTGTACATAATTTTTATGTGCATTTCTAGCTTTTTTTCTTGCTAATGACATTGCTTGCTGTTTATATTTATTTCAGACTATAGAAATGATGTTAGACAAAGAGCAAATTTGAGCAATTTTTAAATTTGAATTCAAAATGGGTTATAAAGCCGCAGAGACAACTTGCAACATCAACAAAGCATTTGGCCCAGGAACTGCTAATGAACATACAATGCAGTGGTGATTCAAGAAGTTTTGCAAAGGAGAACTGAGCCTTGAAGATGAGGAGCATAGTGGCTGGCCATAGAAAGTTGACAGCGACCAACTGAGAGGATCAAGGAAGGTGATCCCTCTTACAGCTACAGAAGAAGTTGCCAAAGAACTCAACATCAATCATTCTACCATCATTTGGCATTTGAAGCAAATTGGAAAGGTGAAAAAACTCGATAAGTGGGTGCTTCATGAGCTGACCAAAAATCAAAAAGTTGAACGAATTGGGCTACAGAGTTTTGCCTCATCTGCCATATTCACCTGACCTCTCGCCAACGTACTACTACTTTTTCAAGCATCTCAACAACTCTTTGCAGGGACAATGCTTCTGAATGTGCAGCAGACCCAGAGACAAACTGGCACAGATGGGATCCTGGGGGTGGAGGGTTCTAGAAAAAAAAAAAAAAGTTGACAGAAAACATGATGGCTGTTTAAGGGAAAAAATAAAGGATATAGTAAAATCAAATAGTAGAAGACAAAAAGGCAATTAAAAATAGAAAAATCAAAACTTTAAACTAAATATGGCATGAGTTTAAACCTCTGAACTGTAAGAAGAGGGAATCTATTAACTTCAATGCTAAAAACACTCTCCTTTTGCTTGCTGACAGAGGAAGGAAATATAATTAAGCATACCATGTGACCCAAGACAAAAGCATATTTGAAGCATTATTAATGTAAAGGCAGTTCAGCCATTTTCAACTTTTAGAGTCAACCAATGGACAAAGTGGAGATGATTAATAGTGTTTGCAGGATATGTCACATAGGAAGTTCCATATACTCCTCATCCCCCAAAGAAAGAGTGGAGAACCCTTCCTGCTGGTGGAATCAAGAGAGGGAGTTTCTTGGTCAATGAGTAAAGAAGAGTGAAGACCTTAACTGGGGTCCTCATGAATCCAGTAGCTCACCAATCTAGCTCACCCTGGCCAAGGAGGGTGAATGGGTAGAGAAATTATAGACTTTGGTAGGCTAAGAGGAAAACCAAAACCAGAGGAGATCAATTAGCTCTTTCCTGATTATCTTTGTGCCAATATTAAGAAGTGACAGGAAAAAAATGAAATGGTGGTATGACATGTTGATATTAACAGAGGACTCAAGGCAGCTCTTATTGATTCTATATAGCATGTAGATCTTGCATGGTCCTCACATGTGCGGGGTGTGTAAGAAGCTTAAGATGTTGTCTGGTGGTCTTATGGCCTGGGGCTGGGGGGGTGGGGATCAATACAGCAGGGAAAGAAGTGACCTTACAGCTAAGGACTGAAGGGTAGATTCCCAGACTGGGAATAGTAGAGATTGGAGTAGAGATTGGAGTTGACCCCAGAGAATCTGGGAGGCCTGATGGCTGAGGTTGGGACCTACTCATTAAAGGAAGATAGCAAACTCCTTGGGAGAACAGACCAAAGATATTATAATGCTGGAGGCAATATGGCCAGAACTTCTTCAGGTCAAGACACCTCAATTGACATCAGAATGCAAACCAAGGGTGTGGTGCCAATGCTATGAAGATATCTAAGTTGCCTGAGGGAGAACCTGTAAAGTAGGGGAAACTGCTCTTAAAATATGAGTGAATATACATAATATAAAATTTACCATTTTAACCACTTTTAAGTGTACAGTTCTGTAGCATTTGAAGTTCATTCACATTGTTATGCAACCATCACCGCCGTCCATCTCCAGAACCTTTCATCTTCCTACAATGATACTTTCCCCATTCCCCTATTCCCCCAACCCCACCCCAATTTATGGCGATGACTATTCAACTTTCTGTCTCTATGAATTTGATAGCACTAGGAATTTCACAGCAGAGAAATCATACAATATTTGGTTTTTCGTGCTGGTTTATTCCACTTAACATAAGGTCTTCAAGGTTCAACCATGTTGTAGCATGTGTCAGAATTTCCTTCCTTTTTTAACACTGGGTAACATTCAAGATTGCTGGGAGAAATATCAATAACCTCAGATATGCAGATGACACTATCCTTATGGCAGAAAGTGAAGAACTAAAGAGCCTCTTGATGAAAGTGAAAGAGGAGAGTGAAAAAGTTGGCTTCAAGCTCAACATTCAGAAAGCAAAGATCATGGTATCCGGTCGCATCACTTCATGGCAAATAGATGCAGAAACAGTGAAAACAGCGGCAGATTTAATCTGGGGGGGCTCCAAAATCACTGCAGATGGTGACCACCACCATGAAATAAAAAGACACTTACTCCTTAGAAGAAAAGTTATGGCCAACCTAGACAGCATATTGAAAAGCAGAGACATTACTTTGTCAACAAAGGTCCGTCTATTCAAGGCTATGGTTTTTCCAGTAGTCATGTATGGATGTGAGAGTTGGACTATAAAGAAAGCTGAGCACCAAAGAAATGATGCTTCTGAACTGTGGTGTTGGAGAAGACTCTTGAGAGTCCCTTGGACTGCAAGGATATCAAACCAGTCCATCCTAAAGGAGATCAGTCCTGGGTGATCATTGGAAGGACTGATGTTGAAGCTGAAACTCCAATACTTTGGCCACCTGATGCGAAGAGCTGACTCATTGGAAAAGACCCTGATGCTGGGAAAGATTGAAGGCTGGAGGAGAAGGGGACGACAGAGGATGGGATGGTTGTATGGCATCACCAACTCAATGGACATGAGTTTGAGTAAACTCTGAGAGTTAGTGATGGACAGGGAGGCCTGGTGGGCTGCAGTCCCTGGGGTCACTAAGAGTCGGACACGACTGAGCGGTGGAACTGAATTGAACTGAACTGAACATTCCATTGTTTGTGCACCACATTTTGTTTATCCATTCATCTGTCAGTGGACACTTGGGTTGCTTCCACCTTCTGTCTATTATGAATCATGGTATAAACACAGGTGTACATGTTCATCAGATATTTTTCAAGTCTGCTTTCTTTTTTTTTTTTTCATTATATACCCATAGGTAGAACTGGGATCATATAGATTTTCTAAGATTTTTTATTCTTTATAAAAAATGATACTATTTTAGCAGTTGCATCATGTATTAGGTTGGTCAAAAAGTTTGTTTGGGTTTTTCTGTAACAGCTTACAGGAAACACTGAGCAAGTTTTTTGGCCAACCCAGTACATTCCTACCAGCTACATGCAAGAGTTTCAGTTTCTCCACATCCTCACCCACATTTGATATTTTGATATTTCCATTTTATGTCTTCCTTTCTTTTCTTTTTTTTTTTTTGATAGTAGTCATGTTAATGGGTGTGAGGTAATGCTGTGGTTTTGATTTGCATTTCCCTGATGATAAGTGGTATGGAGCATATTTTCATGTGCTTATTGGCCATTTACATGCCTTCTTTGGAGAAATCCTTTGCTCATTTTATTTATTTTGTATTTTTACTTTATTTTACTTTACAATACTGTATTGGTTTTGCCATACATCAACATGAATCCAACACGGGTGTACACATGTTCCCAATCCTGAACCCCTCCTCCCACCTCCCTCCCCATACCATCTCTCTCAGGTCATTTGTCATTTTGTTTTTGTGTTGTAGTAGTTCCTTATAAATTCTAGATATCAATTCCTTATTAGATACACGACTTACAAACATTTTCTCCACTTCTTAAATTGCCTTGTCACTCTGTTGACAGTGTGCTCTGATGCATGAAAGTTTAAAATTTTGAAGAAGTTCAATTTACCTACTCTTGTTTTTTGTTGTTGTTCTTGGTTGTGCTTTTGGTCCTTATAGAGTTTTAAAATTAGAATTGACAGAGACCCCAGAGAATCTGTCAACACACCTCCAAAGCTTAATGAGCAGAAAGAAACATGGCTAACTTTAATTGGGAAATTCATACCTTTTTTAGTTTTTATATTTTGCTACTGAGTGACATTGGGAGCTCTCCTGTAAAATATGATCGTGTTGCTTTTTTGTTGTTCTTGTATATTTGAATTTTAGTGTGTACATTTTTGGCCTTTAATCAAAAAGGTGGCAGAAAATTCAGAAGCAAAATGTGACAAAAGCCTCATGAAAACTTTGATAGAATATCATTTCACACCAAGAATGAGCCCTGGCTGGCAAGCACACTGCTCACACACAGGCCCTGTGATGTTGGATGAGGATTTGGAACTTATTTAGATTAGTTTGTTTTTCTTTCTCAAGAACATGAAAACCATCACCCTGGGAATAAGAAACCTGTAATACAACCATGCTAAAGATGGGAATTTAAATTGAAAGTCATAAAAGGCAAAACAGAATTTCAGAAGGAATCAGAGCACTGTTGCATCCATTACCTTCCCACCAGATCCATGGGACACAAGTTCATTAAGTGGGTGTTCTCTGCGCTGCTCTGCTTCCAGGAATGCCATGTTAAAGAACCTGACAAACTGGCTTTCTTTCCTTTTTGTATTTCAGAAAATAAATATTGCATTGGCACAAGGGTAAAACTCAATTATAAAGACAAGTTAGATGAAAAGCTCAAAATAAAAGCTTTGCTCTTTTAGTTTTGTTAGACTTTTGCAATCAGGTATGGAGAAATTGTTTCAATCTCCAAAGTATACTACATACTCATTGTTTTTGAAAAGGCAAATGAATTATTACACTTACATTCTTTGGCTTAATATACCGCAAATCTGATTTCTGTTCTGTTGATGCTTCTAAGAAGGCTATAAAACTCTTTTTGGCAGGAAACATCACTGTATATTTTATTTATTTTTTGATCATGTGCTATTAATATTCTCAGGCAGTGTATTTGTTCTATCCTTGTTTATGGATTCTTAAAGCATATAAATCATGTGAACCTCCTCATATATCTGCCAATTTGAAATAAACTCAAGGTTTTCACATAGATTCTCAACTCAAACTGTTTGATAAGTCCTTGCTCAGAGCTTATCTCTTATTAGTCATTAATGCTTGTCTTTATTTCGGGAGAGTATCTTCTTTTTGCATCATTACCCTTTTTTCCTGACCTGATAACTATTTCCTTTTTGTGGGAAAGATTCCTTTGACATGGAACAGAGAAATCCTACCCAGAATGACTTGACCTGCCTCTCCCAGAGCTTGTTATTTTCTTTTTTGGCTGCACTGGGTCTTTGTTGCTGTGTGGGCACTTCTCTAGATGCTGGGAGTGAGAGCTCCTCTCTAGTTGCAATGCATGGGCTTCTCATTGCAATGATTTTTCTTGTTGCAGAGCACGGGCTCTAGGGTACATAGGCTCAGTAGTTGCAGCACACAGGCTTAGCTGCCCCACTGCATATGGGGAGACGACATTCCTGGACCAGGAAGATTCTTAACCACTGGACCACCAGGGAAGTCCTCTTCCAGAGCTTGTTGATGGAAACAGTTTCTAATAAAAGGATAAAATGATGGATTATTTCATTTTAACTTCACCAGCTGATTTGGCTTTAAAGAAAGACTCTTATCTTTCCTTATGCTTCCTATTCACCTTTCCCCAAAGAGTGGCATTTTTGCAAGTTCATTCCCACCCTTTGAGACCCCTCTCCAATGAGCCTGTCCACTGCCCTTTACCCTAACACTATGCATTTAATTTTTATCAAGCAGCTCCAATACCAACTCCCTAAACAAATTCCTGGGTTGGAACTCTACAGGAACACCCAGTTTACCAGATGCTGAAGATTCCTCAAAGCCATCGATTTCTTTTATCTTTTGTGGTGCACACTTGAATTTTTCAGTTCTCGCTGTGTTCGGTCCACTTCTTTAGTGATGGTGAAGCAGGGACCTACACTTGTTTCTATCTTCCCTTTTAAGACTTCCTCCCCACTCTCTTAGCTGATTTAGCTCATATTCTCAGTAGCCTTCATAAAGTAAGTTTGGTAAATTTACAGAATTTAAATTTGTACGTACAAAGTATGTACACACACATACACATAAATGCTCAGTGACACAATTTTTTTCTGTTTTATCCTTTTAAACTTATCTCTTTTTAAATTTTCATTTGTTGAGCACATTTTTTACACCGTATTGCTTTTGCAGTTCACATTTAACCCTCAAAATGATCTTGTAAGTAGGGGTTAATGCTTGTTTAAAAATGAGAGGTTTGAATCTTGGGAGTCAAATCATCTGGCAAAAAGCATGCATATTTCAGAAGTGGGCAAACAAGAAGGTGAGCCCAAGCCTGCTGCTGTTTCTACTCTAGCCCACAACATTTGTACCTGGTGTTCTGCACAATTTTCAGGCCTTCGGCTCATTGCTAGCCCTTGTCTATCTAAGGTAGACAAGTGCTAGATTTAGTACATTTACTGCTAATGCTGTAGGTCCCTTGGGTAAGTGGTAAGTTTATTCTGGATGTTTTATATTCCTCCTGTCACGTTACTTCATCTTTTGTTACATACATCTCACTCAGCAGAAATAGTGTATAAATATTCCAGACGTGAAATATGCATGTGCAAAGCCCTTGACTTTCTTAGTCTCAGCAGCTTCTTTGGCCTTGTTTACAATTAGGATATTTGCTCCTTTTCATCTGCATTTCTCTCCAGCTAATTGTCTTTACCAGAATATTGAGGATTCAAAAATCAAGGAAACCCAAACAATAAGGTTGTACCCTTTTGATAAGAGTCTCTCTGTTTTCTTACTTCTTTGTTGCTTTGAATCTTTCATTGTATCACTCCATTCTGGTTGGAGATGACCCATCAATGACAATTACATTGAATTAATACAGTTAAGTGATTCAATTACTCAATTAAAAACCTGACGAACTATTTCCCTTTCTTTTGGGGAAGGGGTGGTGGTGGCGGACCTCCATAAAAATCTGAATTTTTCACTCTATTTTGACATTAGGTCTGTATTGACACAGATTTCTATCACCACTGCTTCCACTTTCAGAAAAAGAAAAAAAAAGGGGGGCTTTTTGGATAAGTGAATCAATTTTGTTAATTCAATATAATTGTCACAGTGCCTTTAATAATTGTTATTCTTTTTGGTGTACTTGGGTTAAGACTATTAAATCTAGTTCCCAAGGCTTCCATACTGCAATAGATCAGTGTTTCTCAACATTTGTTTTTTATTATTCTTGTCTAGGCTGGAATCAAGATTGCCGGGAGAAATATCAATAACCTCAGATATGCAGATGGACACCACCCTTATAGCAGAAAGTGAAGAGGAACTAAAAAGCCTCTTGATGAAAGTGAAAGAGAAGAGTGAAAAAGTTGGCTTAAAGCTCAACATTCAGAAAACGAAGATCATGGCATCTGGTCCCATCACTTCATGGGAAATAGATGGGGAAACAGTGGAAACAGTGTCAGACTTTATTTTTTTGGGCTTCAAAATCACTGCAGATGGTGACTGCAGCCATGAAATTAAAAGACGCTTACTCCTTGGAAGGAAAGTCATGACCAACCTAGATAGCATATTAAAAGGCAGAGACATTACTTTGCCAACAAAGGTCCGTCTAGTCAAGGCT
>SJYT01049018.1:18003-52819 GCA_006410635.1 Cephalophus harveyi
AAAAGTTATGACCAACCTAGATAGCATATTCAAAAGCAGAGACATTACTTTGCCGACTAAGGTCCGTCTAGTCAAGGCTATGGTTTTTCCTGTGGTCATGTATGGATGTGAGAGTTGGACTGTGAAGAAGGCTGAGTGCTGAAGAATTGATGCTTTTGAACTGTGGTGTTGGAAAAGAGTCTTGAGAGTCCTTTGGACTGCAAGGAGATCCAACCAGTCCATCCTGAAGGAGATCAACCCTGGGATTTCTTTGGAAGGAATGATGCTAAAGCTGAAACTCCAGTACTTTGGCCACCTCATGCAAAGAGTTGACTCATTGGGAAAGACTCTGATGCTGGGAAGGATTGGGGACAGGAGGAGAAGGGGACGACAGAGGATGAGATGGCTGGATGGCATCACGGACTCAATGGACGTGAGTCTGGGTGAACTCTGGGAGATGGTGATGGACAGGAAGGCCTGGCGTGCTGTGATTCATTGGGTTGCAAAGAGTCAGACATGACTGAGAGACTGAACTGAACTGAACTGAATGATGTACAGAATGTTGGTAGAAATATGAATGGTAGAGGTCATTGTGATGAGGTCTTTGAACTGTGGCATTGGAGACAACTCTTGAGAGTCCTTTGGACTGCAAGGAGATCAAACCAGTCAATCCTAAAGGAAATAAGTCCTGAATATTCACTGAAAGGACAGATCCTGATGCTGAAGCTCCAGTACTATGGCCACCTAATGCAAAGGGTTGAATTCATTAGAAAAGACTCTGATGCTGGGGAAGATTGAAGCAGGGAGGAGAAGGGGACTACAGAGGATGACATGGTTGGATGGCATCACTGACTTGATGGACATGAGTTTGAGAAAGCTCTGGGAGACGTGAAGGACAGGGAAACCCGGCATGCTGCAGTCCATGGGGTTGCAAAGAGTCAGGCATGACTGAGTGATTGAACTGAACTTGATTGAGATGAGGAATATATTCCTGGACAGTGGCAAAAAGGCAATCCCTGCTAAGGCAGTGAAGCACTTGGCTGAATTATATTTGTGTTTTAATGTTTTCTGGAGGATATCATTTACAAGCTATGAAATTGGACTGTTAGCCTAGGAGATTCCTAAGCAAAATATTGAAGGAAAGGCTTGGTTCTTCCTCACTGAGGTGAGGTGAGGTGAAGTCGCTCAGTCGTGTCCGACTCTTTGCGACCCCACGGACTGTAGCCTACCAGGCTCCTTCATCCATGGGATTCTCCAGGCAAGAGTACTGGAGTGGGGTGCCATTTCCTTCTCCATCTTCCTCACTACTTACAGTAAAATATGACAGAGGAGTGATAAATGGAAAATGAAATCATTTAGCAAAAAAAGAACAGAACTTGGAGACTTTGAAAATTCTTGGCCCGCTCATATTACAAGAAATAAGAACATCTAGGGTGTGTCTGAATGACTTTTTGATAAGGGGATTAAGTGTGGGTATGAACCAGGAATGGACTTCCCAGTGGCTCAGTGGTAATGAATCTACCTGCCAATGCAGAAGATGCAGGATTCAATACTTAGATGGGGAAGATCCCCTGCAGAAGGAAATGGCAACCCACTCTAGTATTCTTGCCTGGGAAATCCCATAGACAGAGGAGCCTGGCAGGCTATAGTCCATGGGGTCGCAAAAGTGTCAGACATAATTCAGCAACTAAACAACAACAAGACCATGGATACTATCAACCATCTCAACAGAAGGCAAGAATCAAGATGGAATTATACCAGCAGACACTGCCAGTTTGTGCTAAAGAAGACAGAGAACGTAGAATGAAATGAAAGAAAATTGATGGCTTTCTTAAACCCTGCTCCACTGGACCACAGAGTTATTTGTCTGTGAACTTGTGCTATCTTTCAAGAAAAGGCAAGGCCCTAAGATTGATTCAGATATTGTCAAGGCCAAACCATTTGATTTTAGTTCTATTTAAAAAAAATTAGGGAAGATATTAAATTAAAAAAAAATTCTTGTGAGTCCATTAATGCTTTAAAAAACATATATTACATAAATACATATCTAGTTGTGTGGCATTTAGAAGCATCTTCAGAATATCTTAACTCTATAGGATCATAAAGGGAATTGAACTCATTATCTGAATCAGAAGTACACCCCCGTATCAAACTTTAAAAAGAAGAAAGCCAACAATAAAGATGATATATAATCTGCCCACATTTTATAGCTAGAAATTTTCATAGGCAGGATGGGAGTCCAGACTTGTCTGCACCAAAGTCTGTGCTGTTTCTATCAAATCATATTCCCACTCTCTGTAGGTACATATACTGGGAAATATAAGGCATCATATTAATAAAATTCCTGTATATTTGCCTTCACATTATCTTATTTGCAGGAAATCAATTGTTATTTTATTAGGATATCAGCATATGTTATTTTCAGAGTACCAACCATAGCTTTTCCTTGTACCTTTGAGTACTCTTCCTTCTACACCAACTACATTGAGATTTGCAAAAGCAGGAGTTTCTGCTGCTTTGTCATGATTCCGTGGCTCCCTGTATCCCATTTGTAGTCATTTCTGTGGTCTATCACATTTCAGTAATTAGAGAATCTAGATTCTCTAGTAGTTTCATCAAACCAGTCCCCAAAATCACAGCTACTGCTTTCCTGTAATTGGAGTACATTAACATTAAATTCATTAATGTGAAGGTTTGGATGAAAGATTTTTATCCAAACTTTTTTTTCTCCTCATACCCATTTTGTGATTCAAACATTTTGAGCATCTTGTATTACTGTTTAATTTTTATTTTTTTTTAACATAATAAAAATCCACACCTAATTTGACGTGATTTCTTTGGCAGTTAATAAGAACACATTATACAGTTAAATGAATCTGCAAACTAAATAATGGTTGTAGTGGGTGTGAAAATAGGGATATTTAAATGCATAAGGAAATTTAGCACACATCCCAGTGGCCATGTAAATAGGCTTCTGATTCTTTTATAAATTGCAAACACTTTCTTGTGCAGAAACACAGTGAAAAATATAATCCTGAAACCATACATAGAGCTCATTATCATACCTCACTGCATGCCTATTATCCACTTAAGAACTCCATTAAAACACCCACTCTTGTTTTAGCAGCAGCTACACAAATCAAAAACTAAGCCTCATTTGTCACTATTTATCCCCAGAGACTGAAGACAGCTGTATTGATGAAGTGTATTTAAGATTACATCTCCAGTTATTTTGATAAAAATTTTTCAAATATGACCCTGTGTCATATAAAATTAGTGCTCAAAAACTCATTATCAGCATGAATTCTAGAATAGACTCCAAAGGAATGTCTGTGAAGAAAAATGTGTGTAATGGACATTTGGTGGGTTATACTGTAAACTTACCATAAGTAACTTAAGCTTTTTGATGTCCTAGTTATTTATTGCCATTTACAGTATACATGCAAGGGTATCTATGTTCAAAAATTTACCTGAAAGTAAAATAATTTAAAAGATAACATATCACTGAGAAACTGATATTGATATCTAGCTTCAGTTCAGTTCAGTTCAGTCGCTTAGTTGTGTTCGACTCTTTGTGACTCCATGAATCACAGCACACCAGGCCTCCCTGTGCATCACCAACTCCAGAAGTTCACTTAAACTCACGTCCACTGAGTCAGTGATGCCATCCAGCCATCTCATCCTCTGCTGTCCCCTTTTCCTCCTGCCCGTAATCCCTCCCAGCATCAGAATTTTTTCCAGTGAGTCAACTCTTTGCATGAGGTAGCCAAAGTACTGGAGTTTTAGCTTTAGCATCATTCCTTCCAAAGAATACCCAGGGCTGATCTCCTTTAGAATGGACTGGTTGGATCTCCTTGCAGTCCATGGGAATCTCAAGAGTCTTCTCCAACACCACAGTTCAAAAGCATCAGTTCTTCAGCACTCAGCTTTCTTTATGGTCCAACTCTCACATCCATACATGACCACAGGAAAAACCATAGCCTTGACTAGATGGAACTTTGTTGGCAAAGTAATGTCTCTGCTTTTGAAAATGCTATCTAGGTTGGTCATAAGTTTCCTTCCAAGGAGTAAGCATCTTTTAATTTCATGGCTGCACTCACCATCTGCAGTGATTTTGGAGCCCCCCAAAATAAAGTCTGTCACTGTTTCCACTGTTTTCCCATCTATTTCCCATGAAGTGATGGGACCAGATGCCATGATCTTCATTTTCTGAATGCTGAGCTTTAAGCCAACTTTTTCACTCTCCTCTTTCTCTCTCATCAAGAGGCTTTTTAGTTCCTCTTCTTGAGGCCAAGTAAAGAAGCCATAATACAGACTTTTGACATTCATATGTATCATGGAGATGATGCATTTTGAAACCTGCATTTTAAAAGGCTGTGATATTCTCTTCCCTTTTCATTTGGCCCCAACTGTCTATAATTTTGGATATCACTGACTACTTTTAAAAAAATAATTGTATTGCCATTAAATGGGCAGATGTAGCTGTATATGAAAACATAGTCAGAACGTGTTAGATTATGCTTCTGAAATGAACACAAAAGGAATGACCATTCAGGTGCATGCTAAGTCCGTTTAGCTGTGTCCAACTCTGTGTGACCCTATAGACTATAGCCCACCAAGCTCCTCTGTCCATGGGATTCTTCAGGCAAGAATACTGGAATGGGTTGCCATTTCCTTCTCATAGAGATCAAATAATTATTTATGTGCATTGTGACTGACTTTAAGATGCATGCCATTAGATGAATTGTGACTCTGATGCTGGGAGGGATTGAGGGCAGGAGGAGAAGGGGATGACAGAGGATGAGATGACTGGATGGGATCACTGACTCGATGGACATGAGTTTGGGTAAACTCCAGGGAGGCCTGGCGTGCTGCAATTCATGGGGTTGCAAAGAGTCAGACACGAATGGGTGACTGAACTGAACTGAACTGATCTGATGTCAGTTTAAGTGAGCTAAGATCAAACCCCTACATGTACACACATGATTTCCCACATTTAAATATAAGAATGCATTACTATATCAATCTATGCCTCTACATTTTTTGCAAACATAATTATTGGGTTTTCAATACATATATTTTTTTTAGCATCTAAACCTAGATACTTCAGAATGCTCATTGCATAGAGGCACTTTACTGCCCTGAGTTTTCTGTGGGTACCTGATGCTAAAGCCATATTGGAACCATGATATTATCATGTCTCTTCTGGGCCAGTGCAATAGATGGACTGAAGGTTGTTATATGAGTCTGAACAAGGAATTAGCAGTGAGGATAGAATGGGTAGAATAGGTTCCAGAAATATTTACTTGATTAATATTGAAAGGAATTGATAATTGATTTGATACAATGAGTGAGAGAACAGGAATTGTTGAAATGAAATGAGGTTTCTGCCTTGGAAACTAAGGGGTGATCAATCTATTAACCAGGATAAATAAAGGATAAGGCTTAGTGTGTCTTTAGATGTCAACGTACTACTGCCTAGAAAACAGTTGAGCAGGGATTCAGCTCAGGTGGATTATAAGGATTAGAGCCAAAGGTATGTATTCAGAACCATTAGTTTATAAATATTATGTAAAGTCATAGGTATAAATGAGATTAAAAGATGTGGGAAGTTTTTCTAAATTATTCTTTATATAATTTTTTCCTTTTTATCACTTATTTGGGTGTTGAAAAGCCCAACCTATTTCCCATGTATCCAACTGCTACTGAATATCTTTTTACTTGTAAGACTTGTGGGTACCTCAGAGACAGAATATCTAAAATCCACCTCCTATCTTTACCAAGCCCCATCCTGTGTTTCCATTCTTTATTTTCAAACAAATAAAAATGAAGTCATCCTCCTTATCACAGAATTAGTGAGTCATTTAGAACCCTGGTTTTTATTTAGTATTTCATATATAATCTGACATTCTAGTATATCTTCAGTTTATTACCTTTTTTCCATTCCTATGATGATTTTAGCTAGTGAATATAGCATTCATTGATTGGATTACAGAGATAGTTTCCAACTTGACTTATGTGCTTCTGGTTTTGACCCCTCCAATTTACTCTCCATCCAAATTGTTGTTGCAGTGGAAAACTTACAGTGTAAAATTAATTGTGAAACTCTCATGCTTAAAATTTCTTAATGATCGTATTACTCAGGATAAAATAAATTTCTTAGCTTGTTATACTGACTCCTCACTGTTTTCCATCTGACTACATACTCACCTTTCCTCCCTCTATTTTTCCTATACATGTACAGAAACACACACACATGGAGTCAGACATTCTGGAGTGTGAAGTCAAGTGGGTCTTAGGAAGCCCTGCTGTCATCAAAGCTAGTGGAGGTGATGGAATTCCGGCAGAGCTATTGAAAATCCTAAGAGATGATGCTACCAGAGTGCTGCATTCAATATGCCAGCAAATTTGGAAGACTCAGTAGTGGCAAAAGGACTAGAAAAGTTCAATCCTCACCCTAATTCCCAAGAAGGGCAATACTAAATGAAATTAAAAGATGCTTTCTTCTTGGAAGAAAAGCTGTGCAAACCTAGACAGCATATTAAAAAGCAGAGACATTACTTTGCTGACCAAGGTCTGTCTAGTCAAAGCTATGGTTTTTCCAGTAGTCATGCATGGATGTGAGAGTTGGACCATAAAGAAAGCTGAGCGCTGAAGAACTGATGCTTTTGAACTGTGGTGTTGGAGAAGACTCTTGAGAGTCCCTTGAACTGCAAGGAGATCCAACCAATCCATCCTAAAGGAAATCAGTCCTGAATATTCATTGGAAGGAGTGATGCTGAAGCTGAAGCTCCAATACATTGGCCACCTGATGTGAAGAACTGACTCACTTAAAAAGACTCTGATGCTGGGAAAGATTGAAGGCGAGAGGAGAAGGGGATGACAGAGGATGAAATGGTTGGATGGCATCACCACCTCGATTGACGTGAGTTTGAGCAAGCTTTGGGAGTTGGTGGTGGACAGAGAAGCCTGGTGTGCTGTAGTCCATGGGGTTGCAAAGAGTCAGACATGAATGAGTTACTGAACTGAACTGATGAAGACCAGTTACTACTCTAAGGTGTCAACCTGACTCTGGTGTTTCAGGTACCTAACCTTCCTCTACATCCCCTGTTCAACTGTTTGTGACCCCATGGATTATAGCCCTACAGGCTCCTCCATCCATGGGATTCTCTAGGCTAGAAAACTGGAGTGGGTTGCCATGCCCTCCTACAGGGGATCTTCCCTACCCAGGGCTCGAACCCACATCTCTTATATCTCCTGCATTGGCAGGTGGGATCTTTACTATTAGTGCCACTTGGGAAGCCTCCACATTCTGCAGGAAATAAGAAGTTTTCTTCTAGAGAAGCAGAACCAGAGAGTCTCTGAGCCAGTCAGTGTAGTGGGTCTCAATGGTGGGTGTAACATAGAAGAGAGTTTAAACCAAACATCATCAAATGAATTGCCTTCCTCAGTTGTTTAGTAGATACTGGAGCTAATTTTGGCATAGACATGGCTGTTCAGCCCTGTGTGAGCCTGACCCATTCTCCCTCCTCTAATTTCACCCTAGTGTGCCAGTCAGTGATTGCCCTCAGATGCCTTTCTATTTCCCATCTGTCTTTGGCTTGCAACTATTTTCCTTGTAGAATAAAAAAAAATGTGAGCAAAGAAAGATTAGTATGAATAACCATTTTTAGTAGAAAAATTCATTCGGTGAATCTATACACCAATGAGTAATGTCATATACAATTACATTGTAGAGTTAAAACACAAAAACTAAAGGCATCACACTAATTACTAGGACAAAAACCAAAGACATGTTTTTTTCAAGCTCTTTCTTCAAACAATCTCATACAAAGTAGATAAATATGGAGAATTTCTGACTGAAATAGAATCATATTTGGAGAGAGGAAAACAGCCACACAATATTCAGAAAGAGATGCCTTTCAGCACCAGTAATTATCAAGACAAAAATACATTAGTGTTTGCAGTATGAAATAAGAAATGGAAATACCAATGGTCAGACAATGAGACACTTCGAGAAAGTCATTCTTCTGTTTGCTCCTTTATCTCTAAAGGCACAAGACTCCTTCAAAGGATTGCTTTACATGCCTATGCTCCCCTCACTGTGCTATGGCCCGTGAGGAAGCTCTTAGCCTCTGGCTTAAATAATATTCACTCAGTGCTTATTTGTTCTTTTCAAACAAGGCTATAAAACTTCTTCATGTTGATGAAGAAATTTCTTCATGTCGAAGCTTACAGCATTGGGCTTTTGACATTTTAAATTGGGGATGTTGCTTCTTGGCTGGTGAATTCACTTTTGACAAACCTCATTGATTGGATGGAAGCAGATTTAGGGAAGAATCTAAAGTACTGTAATTTTTAAAAACCTCTTGTTTTACTATCAAAGAAGCTAGATGATAGAATATGAGAGCATAGTTTAAGAGAATGCTTTGGGAAATAGGCTCAATGAATAAATAAAAACAACTGTAATTAGCCTATTACATATAGGTATTACATATAAATGTAAATGATGCTTTTAAAGCCCTCAAGTTTGCTTGAAAGTAATTTCATCTTTGAATTAGTTATAAACTTTAAGCATTCTGTTCACAATGGTTTTCCTCTATTAATTTGCTTAACAAACCATTTCTTCATCATTAGAGCAAAGGTAAACTTCAACATAATTAAGAATATTTCCAAATTATGGTAATTTATACAAGCAAATTTCACTGTCAGGGCACAGTAGGTGTAAACTTAAATGTCAGAAACAGACATTGGCTATCACTTGAACCTTTATTATTTATATCTGATCACCCAAGAACTAGAATTCATGTCAGTACTGGAATAATCTTGATGGTAAGACTGACTAACACACAGAGTCAGAGAGCAGAGTTCACCTCTAAAGATTTTGCATCCCCAAGTTCCACCCAGCATGTAGGGTCAGAGGAGAATCCTGTGATATATTAGAGCAGAGGAGTGAGTCCAAGGGAAAGCAGATCCCTGAGTTTCACAGTAATGGCAAGAGGACTACTGAGTAACTGGGAGCTGTCAAGCAGAGTCAGCTCCTGTGATAGATGCTCTCAGTTTAAAGAAGTAAAGGCAAAATCATAAGAGAAGTAACTTTTTTAGCACAAAATCCTAGAGGCCCTTGAGGATAGATGATGCCAGAAAAATGTGAGATTATTGTGCCTGCCAGAGTATATTAATGCTGTAAATATAGATAATTTCCTGAGGAAAAAGATCCTTGAAGATGTATCAAATGTATGGTGTTGAATATCAAGTTAAATAGCAAAGACACAGAGTGCCAACTGAGCATCGATTCCTGCCCTTCCTCCTCCACAGGGTACTGAACTAAGGCTGGGATGTCTCCCAGGTACCTTCAATTCAATGGGGTTCCGATCTGAATTCATTAATTCTTTTCTCATATATTTTTCTCTTTTCAGATTCTCCATCTTCAGTAAATTTAGGGATAGTCATCCTTTAACTCAAGAGCTGAACAATCAGGTTCATTCTTTCATTTAACAAATCAAAACTACTCTGAAGTTCTGAGCACTGTTCGAAGTACTTACGATACATTTGTAAACAAGACAAACAAACATTCCTGCCTTCCTTGAACTTGTATTCTAAATAGTATGGACATGCATGCATGCATGCTAAGTAGCTTCAGTCGTGTTCGACTCTTTGCAATGCTGACTGTAGCCTGCCAGGCTCCCCTGTCCATGGGATTCTCTAGGTAAGAATACTGAAGTGGATTGCCATGCCCTTCTCCAGATAGTATGGACAGCAAAGAGTAAATATAAGAAATAATTGAATTATATACTGTTTTAATAAATGCAATGGAAAGTCAGATAAGGGGGATCAGAATTGTGGGAAAGAATGGTGGGAAGGATGGGATGCAATTTTAAACTGAGTGGGCAGGACAGACTGAAACTGAACAAAACTCAACTCTACTTCTTGCTCTTCTTCCTTACCTCTTGCCAGACCTAGCTGAGTTAGATTCTAACTATTCTTCAATGCCCTGTTCAAATGACATCTCCTTTGTGAAGCCTGCCCTGATTTCCTCAGTATGTCTTCAACATTTCTCCTTTGTATCCCCCATGTGGCTGACTGTGTTACTCACCTCACCTCCCCTGAGTTGTAGATACATCTTCGCCTGTGAATGTGCGTCTGACAGGTTCCCATCTCAAGTGCTTGCATCTCTACTTCTCTGCCTTAGGATTTAGGCACTTTCTTAACACAGTGCGAGTGCTTGGAGAGCAAGGAAGCCCTAAAGTCCTGGGGATTTACCACCTCCCAGGGATAATCTTCAAACTTTAAGAGATGGGAATGGGTAGATAATAACTACTGAAACTCCCCCATTTGCTAGCAGAGCAATTCCTCAGAACCTACCGGGGGATTAAGCATCAGTTGCCCATAGTATCTGTTAATTAATGCATCATTTCCTGGTGTTTTGCCCAACCTTCCCTCCCTCTCAGTACTTTCTCACTGTGCTCACAATACTAATTTTGTAAATAACTGTCCACATCCAATTCCTTTCAGTTCAGTTCAGTTCAGTTACTCAGTCGTGTCCAACTCTTTGCAACCCCATGAATCACAGCACGCCAGGCCTCCCTGTCCATCACCAACTCCCGGAGGTCACTCAAACCCACGTCCATCGAGTCCGTGTTGCCATCCAGCCATCTCATCCTCTGTCATCCCCTTTTCCTCCTGCCCCCAATCCCTCCCAGCATCAGAGTCTTTTCCAATGAGTCAACTCTTCGCATGAGGTGGGCAAAGTACTGGAGCTTCAGCGTCACTCCTTCCAAAGAACGTCCAGGGCTGATCTTCAGAATGGACTGGTTGGATCTCTTTGCAGTCCAAGGGACTCTCAAGAGTCTTCTCCAACACCACAGTTCAAAAGCATCAATTCTTCGGGGCTCAGCCTTCTTCACAGTCCAACTCTCACATCCATACATGACCACAGGAAAAACCATAGCCTTGACTAGACGGACCTTAGTCGGCAAGGTAATGTCTCTGCTTTTGAAAACACTATCTAGGTTGGTCATAACTGTTCTTCCAAGAAGTAAGCGTCTTCTAATTTCATGGCTGCAGTCACATCTGCAGTGATTTTGGAGCCCAAAAAAATAAAGTCTGACACTGTTTCCACTATTTCCCCATCTATTTCCCATGAAGTGATGGGACCAGATGCCATGATCTTCGTCTTCTGAATGTTGAGCTTTAAGCCAACTTTTTCGCTCTCCTCTTTCACTTTCATCAAGAGGCTTTTTAGCTCCTCTTCACTTTCTGCCATAAGGGT
Source organism: Cephalophus harveyi (assembly GCA_006410635.1). Taxonomy (NCBI): domain Eukaryota; kingdom Metazoa; phylum Chordata; class Mammalia; order Artiodactyla; family Bovidae; genus Cephalophus; species Cephalophus harveyi. The sequence goes on from SJYT01049018.1 coordinate 29,255, forward strand.
GGTGTCATCTGCATATCTGAGGTTATTGATATTTCTCCCAGCAATCTTGATTCCAGCTTGTGCTTCTTCCAGCCCAGCGTTTATCATGATGTACTCTGCATAGAAGTTAAATAAGCAGGGTGACGGTGTACAGCCTTGATGTACTCCTTTTCCTATTTGGAACCAGTCTGTTGTTCCATGTCCAGTTCTAACTGCTGCTTCCTGACCTGCATAATGGTTTCTGAAGAGGCAGGTCAGATGTTCTGGTATTCCCATCTCTTTCAAAATTTTCCACAGTTTATTGTGATCCACACAGTCAAAGGCTTTGGCATAGTCAATAAAGCAGAAACAGATGTTTTTCTGGAACTCTCTTGCTTTTTTGATGATCCAGCAGATGTTGGAAATTTGATCTCTGGTTCCTCTGCCTTTTCTAAAACTAGCTTGAACATCTGGAAGTTCACGGTTCACGTACTGCTGAAGCCTGGCTTGGAGAATTTTGAGCATTACTTTACTAGCATGTGAGATGAGTGCAACTGTGCGGTAGTTTGAGCATTCTTTGACATTGCCTTTCTTTGAGATTTGAATGAAAACTGACCTCTGGTCCACTGGAGAAGGCAAACCACTTCTTGCCTTGAGAACCCCATGAACAGTATGAAAAGGCAAAATGATAGAATACTTAAAGAGGAACTCCCCAGGTCAGTAGGTGCCCAGTATGCTTTAGGGAAATCTAAATTCAGAGAGTTCAGCATTTCAGTTCTGAATTCCTTATGGTCTTATTGGATTTTTCTTTATATTATATTATTTATGAGGATTTGTCTCATCTATGAATCCTAACTTGTTAGTTCCTCAATTTACATCTTAAAAATTCTATGTTATTAAATGTAGCTTTTGACTTTTAGTTCAAAATATTATTAAGTTACCAATATATCTAGTTTATCAATTACCTGGGTTCTAAATCCTCATTCTATCATGTAATAACTGTATTCATGGGCAGAATTCTATGCTTCCAGTTTCTCTTTGGTAAACTGGAGATTTAAATCATCTTCCTTAGATGATTTTTCTGGGGCTAAAATAAAAGAATGTACCCAAAGTTCTTAACATAGTATATGGCATACATTAGGCACTCAAGCCCTTTCCTGCCTCTCCCTGCCTTTCACTCTCTTTCTAAGTTCAATTTTTTAAAACAAAAAACCAGAACAGGAACAGAATCTCAAGTCTGTTTGAAATATACTAAACCAGAGGCATTTAATCTGGATAAGAAGTTTAACTATAAACTGATACATTTTTCTATATTTTCCTCTATTCCTTTTAATTCAGTGGAGACTTTGACATCATATATGGCAAGCTTCCCTATACCTCTTTAAAACATCTGCTATATATTGCAGAAATACACTGCCAATAAAACAGTTACTTTGGCCAACTTGTTAGCTAGGGCAGATGTGTGAAAAATAAGTATTGCATTATCTGTAGCATGTATTTGCCAATCAAAAAAGAAAAAACAAAACAAAACATGTTGATTATTAAATACCCATTTTTTTCTATTCTTTAGTTTTAAATAGTGATTTGAGCACAAGATGATGATTTAAGTGTGGTGCCTTTCAAATTATAAGAATACATTATTTAACTTATAACTAGAGATAAATATTTTCAGAACTTCAATTTAAGAAATATTTCCTGCATATGCAAAATTCTGTGTCATGTCAACAGAAAAAAAAAAAAAATACAACGTAAGAGCTGTAAGTTGAGAAGCAAGAATCTGGGTTCATATAAATTTATCCTGAAATATGTCTAACTATCTGAGGGCCTTATTTTGTATTGTAGGTCAGTGACTACAGTGGTTAATAACTTAATCTTTGCAGAACCAGATGGCAAGTCATATTCCTTTTGACTAAGGCAGTCAGGTGCTTAAAGCATACAGAGAAGAGTAAGTATAGGGGTAAGATTTAGAACTGTATACAATACTATAGAATGGGATCAAATCTATGTCGTGAGAGAAGTAGGACCTCATTATGACAACATGGATTCAAAACAGTGAAGGATAAGGTTTATTTCAGAAATCAGAAAATCTTTCAGAAGAGATACATTCTGAGATGAGTAGGCCCTGAGGATTTTTATATGCACAAATGAACAGAGAGTGTTTCTGGAATGAGGGGCAGCCTATACAAAGATATGATCATGGGGAATCAAAGAATGTATCCTAAAAGAGGTTGCAGCCTTTCAATTTGGCTCAAAAGTGATGTGTATTGAAACAGGATATAGATGGGGGAGGACACAGACATAAGGTGAAGAATCTTGAAAGCCAGAAAGAAAGATTTGTATTTAGCTGGCATTGAATGGGAATGCTTTCAACAGCAAGTAACTGAAACCTCTGCCTTAATTCATTTAAACAATAAGCAAAATTTGTTATCTCACATAAGCAGAAAAATACTCTGCTTTTGTATCAGGGTATCCTGGGTTTGGTTAATTAAGTATCTCACCAATATTATCAAAGAGCCAAGTTCTTTTCATTTTTCTCTCTGCTAAAGCTAGGATATCAGCTTTGTCCTCTGCCAGCTATCTTGTGATCACAAGTCACCTACTGTAGTTTCAGGCATCAAATGCAGGTAAGACATGACCCATAAGAGGAAGAAGAACTGTCTTTATATGTGTATAGAAACATCTTTCAGAAATCTCCTTCCCTGAACAGACTACCTCTTACATTTCACAGGCTAAAATTAGATCACATGCTTCTTTCAAATCAATTACTGACAAATCATGTTGGCTAAGACAACTTAATTTGTATCATCTAAAACATGTTGAGGAGGAGTGAATGCCAGGAAAAAAAAAAGTTTTTCTTTCAGAAAGAAGAAGGGAGGCACAATTATTGACTAGGCAACCAAAAGTCGCTGTGAAAGTTACAGTGACCACAGTCTTCTGAACGGTTCTGTTCAGAACCTGCTGTTCCAGTGGATAGAATGATGAGTTCATTTTTGACATGTTGAGTTTGATTCTGTTGGGAAAATTGGGTAAGAATATCAAGGGGTTTATTAATAGCTTCTGAGAATTAATTAGGTATATAATCTTTTGGTAGCCTTTCATGGAGCTGAAGCTTATATCCCAACAAAAGTAAACAACTACACAAAACGCATTTTAGTCATCATTGACTCAGGAAATATTGCTAAGTGCAAGGCATGGTTCTAAAAGCTGAGGAATCAGCAGTAAGCAAAGCCATCCAAGTCTCTTCCTTCTTAGACTTAAATTCCAAAGGTGGGAATCACACTAAACACATAAATGTAATATTAAGGCACACTATGATAAAGACTATGAAAGGAAATAAAAGTATTTGGGGTTGATCATGGCAGTTTTTTCTGATCAGGTGACGTCTGAGTAAAGAACTGAAGGAAATGAGCCCTGCAGATAGCCAAGCAATGAATATTGTAGCCTGATAGAAAAGCAAAGGCTCTTAAAGATTCTTAGAACATAGAGGAATAGTAAAGAGATGAATGTGTCTAGATTCTAGGGAAAGAGAGGCCAGTGACTGGTTAACAAGGTTAGATAGATAGCCAGAGTTCACATTGGATATGGTTGGGATCACTTTGGATTTTGCACTGAATGAAACTGAAGGCCATGGGAATTAATGCTGAGGAGTGGAGAATAGATTGCTGGCTGGCAAGGTTGCAATAGGGATACTAGTTAGGAGGCTATTGAATTTTTTAAAAATAAGAAATTATACTACTTTAAACTAGGGAAACAGCAGTAGAGATGGTGAGAAGTAGATTCAGAGTGCATTTTGAAAGTAGAAAGAGTTGCTGATGGATTAGGTGTGGGGTGTAAGATTAGAAAAGAGTCAAGACCATGCCAAGATTTTGGCCAGGGACATGGAAAGGACTCATGGAGAGGCATAGTTGAGGGAGAGTTTGGCTTCCCTAGTAGCTCAGCTGGTAAAGAATCTGCCTGCAATGCAGGAGATCCTGGTTTGATTCCTAGGTCGGGAAGATCCCCTGGAGAAGGGTAGGGTACCCACTCCAGTATTCTTGGACTTTCCTTGTGGCTCAGGGGTAAAGAATCTGCCTGCAATGTGGGAGACCTGGGTTCAATCCCTGGGTTGGGAAAATTCCCTGGAGAAGGGAAAGGCTGCTGCTGCTGCTGCTAAGTCGCTCCAGTCATGTCTGACTCTGTGCGACCCCATAGACGGCAGCCCACCAGGCTCCCCTGTCCCTGGGATTCTCCAGGCAAGAATACTGGAGTGGGTTGCCATTTCCTTCTCCAATGCATGAAAGTGAAAAGTGAAAGTGAAGTCACTCAGTCATGTCAGACTCTTAGCGACCCCATGGACTGCAGCCCACCAGGCTCCTCTGTCCATGTGATCCTCCAGGCAAGAGTACTGGAGTGGGGTGCCATTGCCTTCTCCAAGGGAAAGGCTACCCACTCCAGTATTCTAGCCTAGAGAATTCTATGGACTGTATACTCCATGGGGTCACAAAGAGCTGGACATGACTGAACAACTTTCACATTCACTTTGGCATACTCTGCTTCTGGAATATTAAGTTTGAAATGCTTGGTTAGACACTAGTGTGAAGATGCCAACAAGGCCAGTGGATAGATGGACTTTGAGATTCTACAGAACAGTCAAAGCTAGAGATGAACATTCTGTAGTCAACAAAATGTATATATAAGTTTTGTAGTCATTAACAACTATGAACCTGGATGAGATCCACTGGAGAGTGAGTATAGCTTTAAAAAAAAAAGAGAGAGAGAGAGAGAGAGAACAGGTCCAAGAACTGATAGCCCTGGGTCACTGGTTGAAAGATCAGGACAATGTTGCAAGTTAGGCGCACTAAAAGTGTAATGTTGTGGAGTCAGTGATGTGATGGTAAATATTTAACAAATGTACTTTTACCTTGGCCAAATTTAAGCTACAAACTACTTAATAATAGGCTTGTAAAGTTCCAAAAAATTAACAGTTGCCTTTTGCAAGGAGGGTTCCAGTGTACCACTGCTTGAAGGATAGTAAGATGTTATATGGAAGAGGAAGTGATAAACTGTGCCAAATGCTACTGACAGAATGAGCAAGAAGAATATTAAGAAATGATCATTGAATTGATCACATGAAAGTTAACTGATGAACTTGACCAAAGAAAATGACAAATGTTTAGTCTTTGGACATTTCTAGAAAAGATAAACATTTCTGCCACTTCTCTCTCAAAAAGAAATTCTACTGTACTCTTCATCCTCATCAAAAATGAACTTATAGTGCATTCTGCTTTAGAATTTCTGAAGGTGGACATCATGTATTAATCTTCCATTTATTAACTTTATTTTTATCATTTAATTTATTATAAAACTTCCTGGCTTAGTGGCTGGCACATGAGTTAGGGTTCAAAACTGCTTGTTTGTCTGAACTAAAAATTGGGTATGATACTGCAGTGGGAGTCTAAGTGGTCATGGCTCTGGGCTTAGAGCAGAATTAAATCTGGAAGCTTTGACCTAAAGCCTCAGTAATGCCTGATGATTTGTGGAGAGGGATGCTGTGTGCAACACTGTCTCCCAGGTTGTTCTAATGACAGTGGGTGCTAGGAAAATGGTGAGCCCATTGAGTATGGGATTTTCTTTGACTAACACTTGAGGACAGGTTTTTCTGAGCAGCACTGGCCAATTTAAGTGAGACAGTGATTCTTCTGTGCTTCTGTAGCATGGTGGCTGCACCACCGCTGTGGCTCTGATCTCTCATCATAGGGAGAGAAGGAGACAAGAGACAGTTCACATCCTAAATCTACCTGTCGCTTCCTAGGTCTAGTATAACCTTTAATAAGTGAGCTCTGCGGATTTCACATTATTTACAATGTGTTTTCCTTCCAGGGTTGATATGATATTTCAATGGAAAAACAGTTATGTACTTTGTAAAAAAAAAAAAAAAAAACAACCCTGAAATTCTGTTTATTACTCAGAAAATGTTGACCAACTGGTAGTTGTTGATATTGTCACATTTTTAGACTGACTTCTTTAAGTCAGCAGTTATACCTTGTCTACCTCCATGTCCCTGATAACAAACCTGAGCCCAACTTAGAGTAGTGAATCAATAAGGAGTTAATAAAAGTGATAACACTGACTTTTTGGAAGCTGAAGCTATGCATCAGCAGCTTTTCTAATCAACTGTTGAAGTCATCAAGAAAACTGCAAGAAATATGTAACTGAATAATTGAAGACAGATATTTATATTTTAATTATTAATAACACATATTTAGTCGAACTGACTCTTTTGTTTGCCACTGTCAGTAAACATAATAATTCTCATTATAAACTAGTTTAAAAAGTTAATTTTCCAATTAATACTTATATACTAATATAAACTGTGTTTTTATGATAAGACAATTATAATAGCTGCTGACAACTTTGGAAAGAAAACAAAGGCATTTGTTAGTGGCAAGAACTAATGAGAAATATGATGGGCTAAACTAGAAAAATTGACAAGCACAATTCCCCCCCACAAGAACAATTTGTTACTGATGATGAAATTGAGAAATAACCAGAATGAAAGTTGTGAGATTCATAGTGAAAGCCCTCAGGGTAAAATTGATTTCTTTATAACACAGTTTAAAGGCACACAAAAGGAAATTGCTTGTGCCAGATGGGATAGGAAAGGCATGGTGAATAAAAATTAGCATATCTTTTCTGCTTATAAATATTTGAATTAAGATGATACCAGTGTGTCTAGTTAATGGGATAACAGTATTGGTGGTTGCACAACTTTCAAAGATTTTCTCATTCTTCTTAAATGGACTTTGTCAACACAACAAAGCACTTTAAGCAATATATTAAGCCTGACGCTTACCATCATAACACTTTTATTTTCTTTGAATTATTGTAGCAGTCTAAACAGGAAGAACACAATGGCTAAGGTGCTGGATTTAGAGTCAGAAGGACTACCGTGTAGCTCTGGCCCTACCACTGAGTGGAAGGAGGCTACACAAGTCATAGACTCTCTTATGAACAGTTTCTTCATTAGCAGAATGAAGATAGGAATACCTGTCCTTCTATTAACTAAGTTCCATGAAGATCAAATGAGAAAGAGAATGAACATAAATATTTCTTGAAAACCATAAAGCATGTGCATGCAAACTTTGATTCTGTAGCTTCTTTTTCTGGAAATGGTCTCACAATTATCTCCAGTGCTGTCCTGTATCTTATCTGAACTATAGGTTTGCAGCTGCTAGGTTTCTTCTTATAACCTCATGTATCTTTATGCATAATATTTCACATCTAATCATTGAGGAGGCATCTGATGGTGATCACTCTGTTCTATGCACCTATAATTATTATTTAGTATTTATAATTCATCACCATTTATCTTCAAATTCATATGTCTTTTCCACTTGGGTGTAACATAAACTCTTGAATGTTAACACTGCTAATAATAGCTAACATTTATTATTTACTGTATGACAGTCACTGTGCTAAGCATTTTAAATAGATTACCAAATTTAACAAAAAATTTATAATGAATCTTATTTTTCAGTGGGGTCACATTATGCATCTGTTATGTAATGTGAATTAACAGCTCATGCTCAGTAGCTCCCACACTTAAAAATATAAGAGTTTAAATAGCTATAGAAATTAACATCTATGTAGTATAAACGTTTGTCCTGTCATTTCATTCTATGAGTTTATGGTCCAGAGCAAGAGTCAGCTGAGGTCATTTCCCATATAACTTTCACTGAGTGGGTACCTAGCTACAGAAAAGATGATTATAGTATCTAAAGACATATCTTTTGGTACAATATGGACTGTGAATATAGGCTATATAATTTATCTGATACCAAAGTAAGGAAAGTTTCAAAGCCAGAGAGAAAAACTGATTTTATTAGACTTCTTATGAGAGGATGTCTTAGTTTCCAATGAGGAACCTTCCAAAATATTTCAGCTCTATGTAGTTTCTGCTGTACATGCTGTATTATCAATGAAGTGAGAAGTAAGGGCATCTTTGAAAGGGAGAAGGAGAAATCTTGAGCAAGAGGGAAGGAAGCATGAGAAAGAGAAGTATGGTAGAGTGGGAGAGTAAATGAATTAGGGAAATGTAGGTTTGTCCAGCAATGGTAAAAATCCCCATAGGCTTTTTATTTTGAATTTAAAGTATAACAATTAACATGATTGTGCCTTTTTTTCTCATTACATGTAGCTGCTCAAGAACAGAGGAAGAAGCAAGTAAATTTTGATTAACAGGAGTAGGGGTTTTACATTGTAAGCTCTTCAGAGGGAAAGAAGGAGAAAAAAATGCAGATACTTGAAAGAGGATTATTTAATGCTGGGCCATGGCATCTAAACTGAGTAAGAAACAAGTGAGGACATGGGTTGGAAGAGTGAATAATGAAAAAATGATCGTCAATATGTTGAAAGACTTGAGGTAGTCAAATAATGTTGGAGTGGAAGTACAGAAGGAATATGCTAAGAAGACACGATATATTTGTCCTAGACTAGGATGCTAGAAAATAAAAATTTCAGTGCTGATGATATAATTGATAATAGCAACTTTGAGAGTATGATGATGGGAATGTCTGGTTGAGTTGTGGTAGATAAGAAAAGCCTATGCTTACGACTATTACTTTATTATTCTAATCTTTTCCCTCCAGAGATAAACTCTGGTGAGTCATAAAATTAAAAAGAAAAAAAACAAAACTTTCTCACCAACTGTCTATTTGAAATCTGGAGCAAAGATTTCAGTGAACTGCAAATAAACAATTTTTCTAGACCAACACTGTCCACTAATGGGGTTTGGTGCCTCTTTGCCCACTGGCATAAAAAAACAGATAAAAACCAAAGCATGCAGCCTGACTGTCTTTGTTACCCCTAGCCAACACCAAAGACTGATACTGAATCAGTTTGTACAGCTGGTCCTCTGCCCACACAGGCAGAACCTGTGGATATGGAGAGCTGCCTGTACTACATCATTTTATATAAGGGGCCTGAACATCTGAGAATTTTATGGTATTCACTGAAAGTCCTGGAATTAATATCCCTCAGATATGAAGGGACCACTGTACAGTTGTGAAAGTGAAAGTGAGTCACTCAGTGGTGTCCGACTCTTTGCAACCCCATGGACTATACAGTCCACGGAATTCTCCAGGCCAGAATACTGGAGTGGGTAGCTGTCCCTTTCACCAGGGGATTTTCCCAGCCCAGGATCAAATCCAGGTCTCCCGCATTGCAGGTAGATTCTTTACAAGCTGAGCCATGAGGGAAGCCGAAGAATACTGGAGTGGGTAGCCTATCCCTTTTCCAGTGGGTCTTCCTGACCCAGGAATTGAACTGGGGTCTCCTGCATTGCAGGTGGATTCAGTTGAGCTACCATGGAAGCCATGACCATACCAATAGTCAAACTGATGAAATAAATGCAAATAATCTGAAAAGTAACTATTGCAAGGCTCCCCCATGCCTACTGGCTTAACTAACCAAGCTACTAACTGTGGGACCACTCTGGACCTCCTCAAGATAAAAGGAGGGGTTAAAATTCAGCCCAGAGAGTTTCTAGGACGCAATTCCAACATCTCAGTTGAGGGCTGTCCACTCTAAATGACAGGATCCATGCTCTATCTGGTATTTTTAACATCAACTCAGCCAACATTCAAAATTGGAGACCCTTATCTTCTCTACCTCCTTATTCTACCCACTCTATACAGCTCTGTGATTCTTGCCCACCAATTCATTTCCTTCTTGTTTTACCTGCTGCTAAATCCTTCTGTCGTACCTTCAATTTTACTGAGAACTTTGGGAGCACCAGGCAGGAATTTCCTCTGCTATCTCCAACAGATTTATGACATTGAGTACTGCATTCAACAACTTTCCTTGAATTTCACAGTTTTCCTAACCAAAACAAATATCTCTATCTGTAATTTGGATTGTATCCATTCCAAATTCTTTAAGGATCTTGTTAATTCAACGGTTTTCTTTCTTCTAGTTAGTTCCTCCCCCCAACTCAACACAATCGCCACTGCAAATACACACACTCTGTTCTGGCATATAAAAATAAAAGACCCCTCCTTTTGCCACACCGTCCTCAATAGCTTACTTCTCACCTCGCCTTTACAGTCAAACTTTTTGAAAATTAATCTCTTTTCACGAAAGAACTGGCTTTCTCACTGCCAATTCCATATCAACCCACTGAAATCTACCTGCTGTATCTGTCACTCAACTGTAACTACTTTAAAAGTGGTTACCAATAATTTCCTAATTGTCAAATTCAACCTCTTTATTTTCCATTTTGATGTTATTTGAACTTACAGCAGCACCCGACACTGTTAACTGTTTCCTCTTTCACACACTCTGTCCTCCCTTAGTTTGGGTGTCATTAGTCTCACCAGCTTTTCTTCACATATTTGAGCCAATTCTTCTCAGTCTCTTCTAGTTCTGTTCAAACCATAACTCTTGGTAGTTTTCAGTTCTGTTCTCATCTTTCTGATCTTCTCAAACTACATCCTGTATGACACTCTAAAGTTTCCATTGAATGAATACCTTCCATGTGTTGATGATGTTCAAATTTTATTTTCACTCTTCTTGCTCTACTTTGTATCAATCCTTTTGCTTATATGTTTTATTTATATTTTTTCTATTTTATTTTATGTTTTAAATTGAAAGAGACACGTGTACTCCAATGTTCATCTCAGCACCATTTATAATAGCCAGGACATGCAAGCAACCTAGATGTCCAGATGAATGGATAAGAAGTTATGGTACATATACACAATGGAGTATTACTCAGCCATTAAAAAGAATACATTTGAATCAGTTCTAATGAGGTGGAAATATATATATATATAAACTGAATGGTTTATCCACTCCTATAAATTTACATGTCTTACAGTTGTTTTTTATTTTCAAATAAATAGAACCATCTCTTTCCAACCTCTAAAACAAGAATTCTAGGACTTATACTTTGTTTCTACAACATACTCAATTCCTTCCACCTCATGGATTCACTCAAATCACTCAATTCACAAGAACTGTAACCTCTATATTCTGACATCTCATAGCTATATTATCTAGAATACTCATAGCTTATTTCCTATAAGTCATTGCTACCCTAATCTATCCCATTCTAGCATCTACATTATTTCCAAGATGACTTACTAATGAGAAAATTATGCCATGGCTTCCAATGGGTTTCAAGATTATGAGAACATAAGGGTCTTCATGATCTGTTCGTTGCCTACCTCTCTATCACTGTCACCTAATTTCCACTCCAAGCTGCACTGCCATCCACCCATTAGTTGCCTCAGACATATGTGAGGTTTCCACAATTAATTCATGATTTATTTTGCTTCTGTTTGGCCTTTCTCATGAAACTGCATCTAAAAACTTCAATCTTTAATGGATGCCTAGCAGGACTAATTCCCTGCACATTGCATTTGGAAACTAATCATTTCTTATCATCTTCTGTTTAAAAAAGTGACATGTTTTTCTAGTCTGTTAAAATTGATTATGAGGACGCTGAGATAGGGACTGCATATTATGCTTAATTTTATATTTTCTGTAGCACCTAATATGGTTTTAAGGAGATACAAAATGGTTGTATCTCTTTTAATATGGTTTACATAGGAGATACAAAAAGTATTTGTTGGAAAATAAATATACAAATAATTGAATAAATGAAAACAATTTATTAGAAACAAACCTTTACTTTTATTCTTTGCTAGTGATTATCTGTTTCTTTTGGATGACTGAGTTTAAAATTTTGAATTTTGACTCAGTGGGAGAGCATTTTAAAAGTCTGATGAGACTGCATGATTTTTCTGATCATGTATAGACCCGAGATAAAGTCCTTTAAAACATGGGAAGAGCTACAGATTTGGAAGTCCATATTCACTTTAAAGGTTTGGTGCTTTTTCAATGTTATTTCATCAGTAATGGAGAGTATCACTTCATTCATTTATTCATAAGCTATCACTGTATCCTTATACTAAACTAGACTGTGAGAGATGCTAGAGGTTACAATGGTGAGCAAAAGAAACACAGTTCATGCACCAGTGAAATGTATAACCTTGTGGTGAAAACAAATTTAATGTCTAACTAATCACAGAAATGGATGAAAATTGTAAATGTTATAAGCACTATGAAGGAGAGGAACATGGTATCATAAACTCTCATATTAGAGAGATTCGATTTAGTCAGGGTGAAGTGGGGCTTGACCAGAGATACACTTAGCTTCTCTGAGCCTCTTGTTCATCTCTAGTGTAGAAATAGAGAACTACTGTGGAGTCTGAATACAATCATATCTATTATTTCCACTGGATTTCCATAAGAGAGTAGGACTTTGTGCTAAGTAATCAAGTCATTAAGCCTCAAAAAGTCTTTGTTCATTGAACAAAATTCTTTATAAATTTGTATTTTGAAGAAACATATACTGCCTGTGACATTTAAGTCTTTAGTTTTTGACCTATATGTCAAGTTTTCCTGAGATGGATCTCAGATCATTACTGAATAGATTTTAACCAGGTTAATCAGCAAAAATAACTAGCCAGTGAATGGATTTAATAAACTGTCATAAACGGTTCCATCTTAGATCATACCTGTTTCTGGAAAAACAGATGGTTATGTCAAACCTCTGTGTCACTACCACAACCAAGACAGGTTTCTTGGGTATCTTGCTCTGTGTCCATGCAAAATCTCTTCATAGTCTCTCCAATATGGTGGCATGACTAGTTGGACTTTCATGTGGCAGCTCGGGGCTACAAACGTTTATGTCATGGAGAAAGAGAGCGCCAGGTAGAAACTATATCAACTTTTAGATCAAGCCTTGGAAGTCATGTAGCATTCTACTTGATAAAATGTGATTATGTATTTTAATACTGGTAAATACTACATACAGTAAATATATTTTTTGTGTATTTTTCTCTTTGACATTATTTTAGAGTCATTCTCTATAGAAGGAATAGCTTTAGCTCCTTAATTCTAAATAGGGGCTTATGGATTTAAAATGACATTTTCTCCTTAGTTATTTATTTTTCATGCAGTGCCTTACAAAGGAATAACAATTTAATTACATTTAATCATTAGCCTTTATTGAAAGAATACATGAAACTTGGATGCCTTAACTAATCATATCACTAGAGTCTGACTGTAAATTGGAATTGTGGAAGGAAGAAAATATGAAGGATATGAGCATAGCAAATTAACTAAATAATGTAAAACCTCAAAATTGATTTTAAAATTTCAAGTAATTTCTTTCCACACTTGAAGAAAAATTTCAAAATTTCATGGGGAAGTGTAGAAACAGAACAATTTGACTCTTCAAAAGAACTGGAAAATATTACTTTGTTTATAGCTTTAAAAAAACCCTCTAATTTTTGTGATCCCAGACAAATGAATAAGGATGGGTTATGGGGAACATGAGTATTAATTGTCTATAGAAATATCATTCTCTTCTCTTTCCTTAGTAACAGAAACTCCAGTTTTAAGTTGAAATAAAGTTCACATTTCTTGGACTCCTTTACATCTACATCTAGGTTTGGCCATATGACTAGTAAAGTGTACAACTTCAGGGAAACTGACTAATGAAAGAAAGCACGCTTTTCCTTGTCCCATACTTCCAAAGAGTGGTTGGAATATGGACTTGGTTGAAGAGCATGTGAGCATCCATCTTGGACTATATGGCACCATATTATGGGGGGAAGGGCAATATGACCAAGTGAGCCCGAGTCACTGATGGCTGTGGCTAGAGCTGTCCCACCTGCTCAGGCTTTAGGCGAGAGAGAAATAAAGATCTATTTTGTTTAAGTCACTGTTATTTTGGCATTTTCTCTTATTTTCAGTAAAACCTAATCCTAAGGATAACTATATTCTTTCGTGTTTTTAAATACATGGTTCTTTCCTCTCTCTCTTTCCTGCTTCTCAGTTGAATTCTCTCCTCTGCCTCGACCTTCATCCTCCTGTTTAACTCATCTCTCTTTTTCTTTTGCCTCTGATTCCCCTTATTCCATTAAAGGTCAATAAAGTAATGTGTTTATTTGGTTGAATCATCCCATAACAGTGAGAGTTAAAAGATACAGGTTATATGTTTCCTGTTCTTATTCTTATAAGCCAGAAAATATAATATTTTGTACTTCTTTTTCCTACAAACAAATATAAAAATACTTCATTACATGAAACTTTTTTCTTGGCCATGGTATTCTATTGAAGGTTTTTATCTTCCAATAAGTCAGTGTTTCATGATTGACCAGTGTTTCTGCATCCTCAATAAGGTCACACAAAGCTTATATTTCAAAAGTTGCAACAAATTGATGTTTTCTTAAGTTTATGATTTAAAACTCCCTGCCTCAAGGGTCTGTTCTGAAGTGGGAAACTCTTAAATATGAGTCATGGCTTGGGAGTAAAATGTCTGTTAAAAACAAACATAAAACTCTTCACAGCTGAGAGTTGCCTTTTCATTTTTAGAAATTCATTCTAGTTTCCATAATGTTATAAAGATTTAGCCTCTGATCTCTGGTCATATCTCACAAGTCTTCAGTAAAAAGTGGTTGGCAGAAAATACACTCCTTATGATTTCAGCAACATTAAATTGTCATTTTAAAGTATTCAAAATGCAATAAACAGAATGTAATAAACCAGATTACTTAACATCCATCCCTGCTGAACACTTAGCCATTATCCTAGAACTAGCCCAGATTCCTGTTTTGCATCTTTATTAAAAGATGACTCCAACTGCTCAGTCAGGTGATGTATTAAACCTAATGCATAGGGACCTCTTTATAGAAAACGAATTTATGCTGTCTCTCAATTCTCAATAAATGTTCTTTTTTGTTTCCTCAATAATTGATTTGGTATAAAATCTCATTTAACAATTTTTTGAAGACATAAATGAAACTCTTCTGTTATATTTATAAAAATTGAAAGCATGGTGTACCTTATTCTTCTAAGCTTATTTCTAAATGCTTATGAATTTTAGTTGGTAACTGAGAAGTCTGTTTAATTCTATAAAACAACTCCAGATTCTGCCTACTAAGGATGTAGATAGGTAGATAGGTAGATAGCACTTCATAACTCAACCCTTAAACCTAGGTATTTATAAAATTTTATACTAATTATTCCAATTTTTGTGTGTTACAGGGCAGATTAGCCTTAATTGTTGTACCTGTTAAATGGAGGTTTAAAAAAAGTGTGTGCCATTCTGAAAGATAAAGTACAACACATAGAGTACAACACAAAGAGCTTACACAGTGTAAGCTCTTTGAAGGCTTATCCCAATCTTCAGTGTCCACTTGATGCCTGGGATATTGGGACATGTCAGATGTGTGCATGCTCAGTCACTCAGTCATATCCAACTCTTTACAACACTATGGACTGTAGCACACCAGGCTCCTCTGTCCATGGAATTTCCCAGGCAAGAATACTGGAGCAGGTTGCTGTTGCCTTCTCCAGGGGTCTTTCTGACGCAGGAATTTAACCCACATCTCCTGCATTGCAGGCAAATTCTTTACCACTGAGCCCCTGGGTAAGCCCAACATGGCAAGTACCTTACCCCAAATATTTGCTACAGGAAAAGCACGCTCCTGCTGCTGCTAAGTCGCTTCAGTCGTCTCTGACTCTGTGCGACCTCATAGACGGCAGCCCACCAGGTTCCCGTCCCTGGGATTCTCCAGGCAAGAACACTGGAGTGGGTTACCATTTCCTTCTCCAGTGCATGAAAGTGAAAAGTGAAAGCAAAGTCGCTCAGTCGTGTCCAACTCTTAGTGACCCCATGGACTGCAGCCCACCAGGCTCCTCCATCCATGGGATTTTCCAGGCAAGAGTACTGGAGTGGGGTGCCATTGCCTTCTCCGTAGGAAAAGCATAGGTGACTATATTCTGTAAATATTGAAAACATCATATGGAACTGTTATCTCTGGATTTCCTTCCTATTGTTGTGACACCTTTGTCCTGCTGTTTTTTTTTTTCCTGACTCCATGATCTTTGTTCATTTTGTCCAAAGACAACGATGGTAATAATGGGAAAACTATAATTATGGATTTGGGGTAATTTCCCAGCTCAAATGAGTAGGAAATGGAATGCAAAAATACAAAAGCAAAAACCACAACAAAATTAAAACTAAAACCCCCCATGAGATAAGATTTTACAAGATTAAACTCCAGTTATCAAGCAAATCCACCATTGACTCAATTAACAGGTGAATGATGAGGAATTATAACCCACTCAATCACAATCTCAGGACCTGATGGGGCATGAATTTCTTTATATTTTCTTCCCCTTAGCTTGCTTCTTGGAGTAAAAGGATAAAAGAAGGAGAAGACAGGACTCTGTTCTAAATTTTCTTTTTCTATACTCTCTCATTAGGTGACAGCATTCACTGCTGCTACTGCTAAGTCACTTCAGTCGTGTCCAACTCTGTGTGATCCCATAGATGGCAGCCCATCAGGCTCCCCCGTCCCTGGGATTCTCTAGGCAAGACACTGGAGTGGGCTACCATTTCCATCTCCAATGCAGGAAAGTGAAAAGTAAAAGTGAAGTCGCTCAGTCACTACTGCTGCTGCTGCTGCTAAGTCGCTTCAGTCGTGTCTGACTCTGTGTGACCCCATAGACAGCAGCCCACTAGGCTCCTCCAGGCAAGAATACTGGAGTGGGGTGCCATTGCCTTCTCCTCACTACTAAGACCTTGAAAACCATGTACATGCTGTTGACTCTACAATGAATATCTTTACTTCATATATGAACCTCAGGATTACTTATCCAATGAACTACTTGGCATCTCTGCTTAGACATACCAGTATTAGTATACCACCAATAGAACCAGTCACCACTTTTCCTACCCTATTCCCACAATGTCTTCCATCTTCCCATCAAATTAAATACCACAATCCATTCAGGTATTCTTACTAAAAACCAGAGAATCACTTTTAGACATTCTATTATATTCATTCTGTCCCCATGATATATATGTCAGTTCTGTCATCAAAGGACATCCAGAATCTAACCCCGTCTCTCCACCTTTGTAGGTGCCATCTTAGTCCTCGCCATCATGCTCTCTCAGTTGGAGGGCTGCAACTGACTCCTAAATGTTTCTTAATGATATATATATATCCCCATATGATATATATGTCAGTTCTGTCTTCAAAGGACATCCAGAATATAACCCCGTCTCTCCACCTTTGTAGGTGCCATCTTAGTCCTTGCCATCATGCTCTCTCAGTTGCAGGGCTGCAACTGACTCCTAAATGTTTCTTCTCTTGCCCACCTTCCTTGTCTCAATACACAGTTTACTGTATACATGGAAGACAAAGTACTATTTTTAAAACACAAATCAGATTATGCCACTGCCTTGTTTAAATCCTCCCTTTGTCTGAGTCTTTAACTTAATCTTATATTAGTTTTATTCTTGTGCCTTATATATCTGTCACCCTGATTTTGTCTATTATTCAAGTAAATGTTCTTCCATCTTGAGAGCTTTATCCTCTGCCTGGAATGTTCTGCAAAGACAGTTCCACTACCAATCCTCTTCCTTTCTCTCATGACACCCTTTGTGCTTTCCCTAAAGGCATTATGAAATTTCAGTGCTAAGACTGCTGTTAATTTATTATAACTTCATTTGAGTATTTTTCATTAGACAAAAAATCTATTCTGTTACCTAATGTTTCTTTCCACAGTTATGTTTTCTGAATGCTCCAACCAAATACTCTTGGGTATTCACTCTTCCTAAGAAAACATATCTCTTTTCCTGGTTTCAGGCAACTAGAATTTTTGAAAGAGAAACAAAATCTCATGTAATTGAAGTAAAAATAGTTACCTGTGAGACAAGCTTTATGATCTTATTTACACAAGTCTATTCATCCATCCTCAATATCCTTTAATAGAGGATTTAAGGTAGACTAGAATAATGGCTTGATATTATTTAACTTGTAATAACAATATTATTATGATTCAATAATAATAATATTAAAAAGCAGAGACATTACCTTGCCAACAAAGCTCTGTATAGTCAAAGCTATGGTTTTTCCAGTAGTCATGTATGGATGTGAGAGTTGGACCATAAAGAAGGCTGAGCACTGAAGGACTGATGCTTTTGAATTGTAGTGTTGGAGAAGACTCTTGAGAGTCCCTTGGACATCAAGGAGATCAAACCATTCAATCCTAAAGGAAATCAATACTGAATATTCTATGGAAGGACTGATGCTGAAGTTCCAATAATTTGGCCATTTGATGAGAAGAGCTGATTCACTAGAAAAAACAAAGACACATTCAATTATTGCATCCTGTGGTAGTAAACTTTTGACCAACTGTTGGCGATTCATGATGTGTGCAGTGGGAGCGCTTATATATGATAAATGCTGAGCCAAGATTTCAAAGCACCCAGCCTGCTCCTGGATGGTAAGTATTGCCCTTTTGAAGGCTGCTATCTAATAATCTACTATTTCATTGAGCTTAGTATGATTCAGTGTTGATTAAGTTCTCAGCCCTTCAGAGTTCACCACTCTTTTCTGTCAGTTGAAGATGATTGCCTCCATTTCTGTGCTTTTTCCCGGGAAGCATATCCCTTTCAAAGTGTTGCCTGAACCAATTTCTTAGCATCTGAAGGCAGAGTAAAGGTATGCTATAATGAAAAAAAGGATCATCTACAACACAATTTCTTTGGCTCAACAAGAACCTGTGAATGTATAGGTTTTAGATGGAGAAAGCCAGCACATAAACTTTTCCATAGAAATATTATACCTAAAGCCCTGAAGAAAATTCAGTAGCTGTTATCATCCATAATCAGAAATTACATAAATCTCTTACTCAACTTCTTACCTTCTTACAATGAAAGAGGAAAAGGACAAAACAACTACGCTGTTTTTATTCTAGTTGTAGGATCATTGGATTTAAAATTGGTAAACTGAGATTTTATATAGCTTTGGGTTTTCAAGTAAATATACTTGCTTTTTACTATGAACCTGCATTTTCACAAAAATAACAGGAGAGTGAACTAGGTCAGTGTTCTCAGCTTTATCACAGCCAACATCTCCTTTTATAACAAATATTTCTAATACCCTCTTGATCCCTGAAAAGAAATTCATATATAATAGAACTTACTACATATATGATTACCAGCAAAACAGGTTGAAATATCTTTAAATAAAGATAAATTTTAATAAAGTAACTTATAATAAATTAACATATGGATTTCAACAGCAAATGTTCAGGTGTGATTCTACAGAAGGACATATTGGGGTGGTTATAAAATTGTACTTGCTTACAATAAATGTTTGGATTTATCCAAACACCTGGTATCTATCAGGTGGTCAGAAGCCATTTTATAGAAGACATATAGAAAAGTAAGAGAGAACTGTGCACATTTAAATAAGAAAAATAACTTAGACAGTAAAAGCAGGTCAGACTTATCTGTACATGGTAGAAAAAAGAGAGAAGCAAAGTTAATCAAAACAAGTTAACATGCCAAGGTGAATTAGAAAGGGAGAAATAAATACAATGAGGAAGTGTTTTATAATTGCAAATGAAATGGGCCTTATCTTTTAGTGAGGACCCAAATAATTCTTTATTTTATGATATAGATAAAGGTACTAACAGAAAAAGTATTCCCTATTTTGAAATCCTTCAATGGGCCTCTAATACTTGAAAGGACCTAGAAACTGTATATTTTGACAGGTGGTGGATATAAAGAATAGACTGGAAAAATAAACATTAATATAGGATGTACAGGTGCATGACAGATCTCTGAGGACAATATTAGATTAAGATTAAAAACCAACTAGCATACTCAAGTTAATGATTTCAATACATACTTTGTACATCTCTGTTGTAATAGGGCATATATAAATATTTTTAAATAGTTTACATTAATGAAATGTATATAAATCTCTGATTTTTATATCTCTTTACTAATTTAATAATATTTGGTTCTATGTTAAAAGAAGTTTCAAATCTCTTCTGTTACATGTTTACTTGTGAAAGCTGTAAATGCAGCCAGGTAGAGGTGTGTAGCATTTGGTGCTGGCACTGACTCCACTACAAACAAAGCTAGTGGAGGTGATGGAATTCCAGCTGAGCTATTTCAAGTCCTAAAAGATGATGCTGTGAAAGTGCTACACTCATTATACCAGCAAATTTTGAAAACTCAGCAGTGGCCACAGGACTGGAAAAGATCAATTTTCATTCCAATACTAAAGAAGGGCAATGCCAAAGAATGTTCAAAGTACTGTACAACTGCACTCATTTCACATGCTAGTGAGGTCATACTCAAAATATTCCAAGCTAGGCTTCAACACTGTGTGAACTGAGAAATTCCAGAGGCACAAGATGGATTTAGAAAAGGCAGAAGAACCAGAGTTCAAATTGCCAACATCTATTGGGTCATAGAAAAAGAAAGAGAGTTCCAGAAAAACATCTACTTCTGTTTACTCAAAATATTCCAAGCTAGGCTTCAACACTGTGTGAACTGAGAAATTCCAGAGGCACAAGATGGATTTAGAAAAGGCAGAAGAACCAGAGTTCAAATTGCCAACATCTATTGGGTCATAGAAAAAGAAAGAGAGTTCCAGAAAAACATCTACTTCTGTTTCATTGACTATGCTAAAGCCTTTGACTGTGTTGATCACAATAAACTGTGGAAAATTCTTAAAGAGATGAGAATACCAGAACACCTTATCTGCGTCCTGAGAAACCTGTATGCAGGTCAAAAAGCAACAGTTAGAATGGAATATTAAACAACGGACTGGTTCAAAATTGGGAAAGGAATGTGTCAAGGCTGCATATTGGCCCCCTGCTTATTTAACTTATATGCAGTACATCATCAAAATGCCGGGCTGGATAAAGCACAAACTGGAATCAAGATTGCTAGAAGAGATTTCAAAAACCTCAGATATGAAGATGACACCACCCTTATGGCAGAAAGTGAAAAGGAACTAAAGAGTCTCATGATGAAGGTGATAGAAGAGAGTGAAAAAGCTGGCTTAAAACTCAGCATTTATAAAATGAAGATCATGGTATCTGGTCCGATCACTTCATGGCAAATAGATGGGGAAACAATGGAAACAGTGACAGACTTTATTTTCTTGGACTCCAAAATCACTGTGAATGGTGACTGCAGGCCTTAAGTCAAAAGATGCTTGCTTCTTGGAAGAACAGCTATGACAAACCTAGACAGTGTATTAAAAAGCATAGGCGTTAATTTGCTGACAAAGGTCTGAACAGGCAAAGCTATGCTTTTTCCATTAGTCATGTAAGGTGTGTGAGTTGGACCATAAAGAAGGCAGAGTGCCAAAGAATTGATACTTTCGAACTGTGGTGTTGGAGAAGACTCTTGAGAATCTCTTGGACTGCAAGGAGATCAAATCAGTGAATCCTAAAGGAAATCAACCCTAAACATTCATTGAAGGGCTAATGTTGAAGCTGAAGCTCAAATGTTTGGCCACTTGATGCAAAGAGACAACTTATTGGAAAAGACCCTGATCTGGGAAAGCCTGAATGCAGGAGGAGAATGAGATGACAGAGGATGAGATGGTTGGATGGCATCACCGACTCACGGGACATGAGTTTGAGCAAGCTCCAGGAGATGGTGAAGGATAGGGAAGCCAGGAGCACTGCAGTCCATGAGATTGTAAAGAGTTGGATATGACTGAGCAACTGAACAACAATAACAACGTTTGAGAACCATTAATCTCTAAAGCATGGGTATGCAACCTCCAGGATCTAATGCCTGATGATCTGAGGTGGAGCTGTTGTAATAATAATAAAAATGAAGTGCACAATAAATGTAATGCGCTTGAATCATCCTGAAACCATCCCCTTATCCCTTACCCTGTTCCGTAAAAAATCTGTCTTCCATGAAATTGGCCCCTGGTGCCAAAAAGGGTGGGGACCTGCTGCTTAAAAGGATATTTGCAAGTGACAGATGATGAGCGATGTCTTCATTTTTCACAGCTGTCCCACACATTGTAGGGAATTCAGCACCTCTGACTCCCACTTACAAAATACCAGTCAGATCCCCAGTAATGGCAACACAAAAATTAACCCTAAATTTCTAAAATGTTTCCTGGAAGGTGATATTATTCTTACTGAGAAATGCCAAGTTAACTAATGGCTGAAGTCCCATCTTTGATTCTATCAATATCACTTCCATGGAGGCAATAGGAACCTAAGAGGCAACACAATTCAGAGTCGACAAGTTCAAAAACAAAACATTTAGTAAGACAGCCATAGGTTATCTGCCTGGAGTTGGCTAGAATCGTGTTCAAATGAAGATGTTGTTTTTTGGTAAATCTGAAGTGTAATTTAGCAGATGGAAGTGGAAAGGCATAAAATGAAGCAGAAATAAATTCTAATTCTAAATGTCCTAGGTTAGTGGTTGTTTTACTTCAGATTTCTCCTGAAGGTTCTAAAACATGGCTGGTTCACACAATTGGTTAGTTACAATTGAGCAGACAATTTTTATGACATGAATTTTGGTGCCATGAAGGAGTGAGAGTTTGTTAACCCTTATTGTTTTGTCAATCCTCTAGAAACCCAATCTATAGAATTCCTCAATCCTGACTAGTGCAAGAACTTCAGAAAGTTCTTTAGTATAACTGTAAAAAATACTGAGATACTCAAGATTTTGTAAAGGAGACCCATTAGTAGCAGAAACTTAAACTAGCAATCAACATATGAGTTTAAAGTAGATAAAAGGACTACATATTGAGAAGAATTGAAGTGAAGTGAAGTCACTCAGTCGTGTCCAACTCTTTGTGACCCCATGGACTGTAGGCTATTACGCTCCTCTGTCCATGGGA
This sequence comes from Cephalophus harveyi, assembly GCA_006410635.1. NCBI lineage: Eukaryota > Metazoa > Chordata > Mammalia > Artiodactyla > Bovidae > Cephalophus > Cephalophus harveyi. The sequence goes on from SJYT01049018.1 coordinate 51,958, forward strand.
TTTTCCAGGCAAGAGTACTGGAGTGGGTTGCCAGTTCCTTCTCCAGAGCATCTTCCTGACCCAGGGATCGAACCCAGGTCTCCCACACTGTAGGCAGATGCTTTACTGTCTGAGAGGGAAGTTCATATTGAGAATAAGAACTAAATCTCAGATTACATTTATTGCATTAGTCAGGATACAGTCTGATAATTAGAGTTTTGAGGTGAAATATTAATGAAAGCCTAATTTGAATTCTTGATAAATGACAGGAATAAATGGAACTTGGAGTTTCAAGTCCAAGGAGCGGTGGCTGCGCTAGTGCAGGAGAGCCTTGAGGAACTATTCCACATTCTAGGTCAGGAGGGGAGGCCGTGAGGAGATACCCCTCGTACAAGGTAAGGAGCAGCAGCTGTGCTTTGCTGGAGCAGCTGTGAAGAGATACCCCACACCCAAGGTAAGAGAAACCCAAGTAAGATGGTAGGTGTTGCAAGAGGGCATCAGAGGGTAGACACACTGAAACCATAATCACAGAAAACTAGTCAATCTAATCACATTAGGACCACAGCCTTGTCTAACTCAATGAAACCAAGCCATGCCCTCTGGGACAATCCAAGACGGGCGGGTCATGGTCGAGAGGTCTGACAGATTGTGGTCCACTGGAGAAGGGAATGGCAAGCCACTTCAGTATTCTTGCCTTGAGAACCCCATGAACAGTATGAAAAGGCAAAATGATAGGATACTGAAAGAGGAACTCCCCAGGTCAGTAGGTGCCCAATATGCTACTGGAGATCAGTGGAGAAATAACTCCAGAAAGAATGAAGGGATGGAGCCAAAGCAAAAACAATACCCAGTTGTGCATGTGACTGGTGATAGAAGCAAGATC
>SJYT01049018.1:55656-71122 GCA_006410635.1 Cephalophus harveyi
TCACCATCTGCAGTGATTTTGGAGCCCAAAAATATAAAGTCTGACACTGTTCCCACTGTTTCCCCATCTATTTCCCATGAAGTGATGGGACCAGATGCCATGATCTTCATTTTCTGAATGTTGAGCTTTAAGCCAACTTTTTCACTCTCCACTTTCACTTTCATCAAGATGTTTTTTAGTTCCTCTCACTTTCTGCCATAAGGATGGTGTCATCTGCATATCTGAGGTTATTGATATTTCTCCCAGCAATCTTGATTCCAGCTTGTGCTTCTTCCAGTCCAGCGTTTCTCATGATGTATTCTGCATAGAAGTTAAATAAGCAGGGTGACAGTGTACAGCCTTGACGTACTCCTTTTCCTATTTGGAACCAATTTGTTGTTCCATGTCCAGTTCTAACTGTTGCTTCCTGACCTGCATACAGGTTTCTCAAGAGGCAGGTCAGGTGGTCTTGTATTCCCGTCTCTTTCAGAATTTTCCACAGTTTATTGTGATCCACACAGTCAAAGGTTTTGGCATAGTCAATAAAGCAGAAATAGATGTTTTTCTGGAACTTTCTTGCTTTTTCCATGATCCAGCAGGTGTTGGCAATTTGATCTCTGGTTCCTCTGCCTTTTCTAAAACCAGCTTGAACATCTGGAAGTTCATGGTTCACATATTGCTGAAGCCTGGCTTGGAGAATTTTGAGCATTATTTTACTAGCATGGGAGATGAGTGCAGTTGTGCGGTAGTTTGAGCATTCTTTGGCATTGTCTTTCTTTGGAATTGGAATGAAAACTGACCTTTTCAGTCTTGTGGCCACTGCTGAGTTTTCCAGATTTGCTGGCATATTGAGTGCAGCACTTTCACAGCATCATATTTCAGGATTTGAAATAGCTCCACTGGAATTCCATCACTTCCACTAGCTTTGTTCGTGGTGATGCTTTCTAAGGCCCACTAGACTTCCCATTCCAGGATGTCTGGCTCCAGGTGAGTGATTACACCATCATGATTATCTTCGTCATGAAGAATTTTTTTGTACAGTTCTTCTGTGTATTCTTGCCACCTCTTCTTAGTATCTTCTGCTTCTATTAGGTCCATACCATTTCTGTCCTTTATCGAGCCCATCTTTGCATGAAATGTTCCCTTGGTATCTCTAATTTTCTTGAAGAGATCCCTAGTCTTCCACATTCTGTTGTTTTCCTCCATTTCTTTGCATTGGTTGTTGAGGAAGGCTTTCTTATCTCTCCTTACTACTGTGTATAGCTTTCTTGAAGTTCTGCTTGCAAAGATACCACCTTGGGAAGTGAAGTAAAGTTAGTCTTAGCTTAAAGACCTTGTATATAATCATCACAAAGTTGAAAATAGGTAAAGATGTACAGTATATGGACTCTTAGAAGATATACAGAGATTCAGAGTTACTTTCTATACCCAATTTTATCGTTGGGCAAAACTATTGCAAATATATTTGTTTTTATTACAACTAATTAATTTTGAATTTGAATGTATTTAGTTGTATGGTAACATAATTAAAAAGTCTACAGACTGCACATCAAAACAGGAGGGTTAGTCATCATATCTGTAATTAAATTTAATCTCTACTTTAAGCTCTTGTTTAACTTGATGGCAGAGAAACTTTTTTTGGGCACTTCTAGGTAAAATCTCTAAATTTAGTTGCTTCAGTGTTATTCCGTTAAATTGGTATTTTTCCCCTTTCACTTTTTCCTGTAGTTGGGGGAGGGCATGGCTCCCACTCTAGTATTCTTGCCTAGAGAATCCCACGGATGAGGAGCCTGTTGGGCTGCAGTCCATGGGGTCACAAAGAGTTGGACACAACTGAAGCAACTGAACATGTATCTCAGTGCAGGGATAATGTTAGGTATAGGAAGGGAAGTGAAGTGAAGTTGCTCAGTCGTGTCCGACTCTTTGCAACCCCATGAAGGAGGGCATGGCTCCCACTCTAGTATTCTTGCCTAGAGAATCCCACGGATGAGGAGCCTGTTGGGCTGCAGTCCATGGGGTCACAAAGAGTTGGACACAACTGAAGCAACTGAACATGTATCTCAGTGCAGGGATAATGTTAGGTATAGGAAGGGAAGTGAAGTGAAGTTGCTCAGTCGTGTCCGACTCTTTGCAACCCCATGAATTGTAGCCTACCAGGCTCCTCAGTCCATGGAATTTTCCAGGCAAGAATACTGGAGTGGGTTGCCATTTCCTTCTCCAGGGGATCTTCCCAACCCAGGGATCGAACCCTGGTCTTCCTCATTGTAGGCAGATGCTTTACCATCTGAGCCACCAGGGAAGCCCCTAGGTATAGGAAGAGGTGGCTATATAGCATCAGGACATGAGAAGTTAACATGAAATACAGACCCATATCCAGTGAAATGCAGAGTTCCAAGTGGCCTTTGGCCATTATCATCTCTTCATCTAGTATCAGTCCAGGGGTCCATGTTTGCAGTTGGGTTGAATACTCTGTATCTGGGAAACCTCTATCATAGGATAGAGGGTTTAAGGCTCTCTCCCTGCAGTTAACTTCTTGTCTGTCTCTGAGGCCTGGGGGAGGGGTGGGGCTTCCCTGAGGCCATAGGAAATCAGTGGGGTTGCTTCAGGCACTTCAAGCCCTTAAGTTCCAGATAACCAGTCCTATTGTGCCTACTTGGGGTGACAGGGGGAACTCCTGCTATGGTTTCTCAGGGCTTCAGCTTTATTATAATTACTGATATTTAAAGGGGCTTATATAATTCTCTATTATTGAGTCACCACATATCTTGTAGGGCTCCTGTACCCTCTCATAATCCTGTACCCTTCTCATACCACTAGCTGGAGGTGCATTCAGGGCTCCATCTTGGAAATGATCTTCAGAGCCATAACTGGCTAGTCTTCAACTCACCTTTCGCCCACAGCTCAGAGAGATTTTCATTAAAACTTATTTTTTCTTAAATGAGAAATAATATCTCAACCATCATTGTCCCATATTTCCCTATGACTTAACCATTAATTTTTGTGATAGCTTTGTTTGTTTAAATTAAAGACTGGGATTTGATATTTTTCTTTCTGTTTCCGTCTGAGGAAAGTGGAAGCTTAGGGTCTAAAAGCCAAAAAAAAAAAAAAAAAAACACAAAAAACCAGAAAATTTCTGCCTATTTCTCTCCACTAAGAACAACTATAAATCTGGAAATGCTGCTGCTGCTCCTGCTACTAAGTCACTTCAGTCGTGTCCGACTGTGTATGACCCCATACACGGCAGCCCACCAGGCCCTGCCATCCCTGGGATTCTCCAGGCAAGAACACTGGAGTTGGTGAAAATGCTGCAAGAGGCAACAAAAAGAGAAATCTGAAAAGCGATGAGGAAGGTAAGTTGGTTAGGGAATCTAGGACCAGAGGAACAGAGCACCAGGGCCTCTTAGGACTCCCATCTAGCTGAAGGAGGCACGTCATACCTGGCGTTTCCCACCCTCAATCTGACAACAGAAGACAGCCCATGTAGGCTCATTCCCCACCCAGACTGATGATTCCAGAGGACAATATCAGTAGAACAGGCAGCATCCACAGATGATGAAGCCACTGGGATCCCTGCTGAAAATAAGTGGCCAGGGAAGCTTTCTTTTCCCACTGGGCCTGAGACTCTCTTCTCCCACCCAGAGATACCAGGAGCTGGGTGGCACNGTAGGCTCATTCCCCACCCAGACTGATGATTCCAGAGGACAATATCAGTAGAACAGGCAGCATCCACAGATGATGAAGCCACTGGGATCCCTGCTGAAAATAAGTGGCCAGGGAAGCTTTCTTTTCCCACTGGGCCTGAGACTCTCTTCTCCCACCCAGAGATACCAGGAGCTGGGTGGCACTGGCCAGGAGTTTTGACACAACCAGTGGCTGGACAAATAAGTCTCTTCATCCCAGGACTGGGATTCCTCTCCCCCAGTGAGAGATGTGGTTGCAGCCAGGGGGCACTGGTGATGGAGATCCTGCGGTAACAGTGGCTGCCATGAGAATGCTCTGTGGACCTCTGATCTTTTCTCCAAACCTAGAGACTTCCATGATAGCTCAGTTGGTAAAGAGTCTTCCTACAATGCAGGAGACCCTGGTTTGATTCCTGGGTTGGGAAGATATGCTGGAGAAGGGATAGGGTACCCACTCCAGTGTTCTTGGGCTTCTCTGGTGGCTCAGCTGCTAAAGAATCTGCCTGCAATGCGGGAGACTTGGGTTCGATCCCTGGGTTGGGAAGATCCCCTGGAGAAGAGAAAGATTACCCACTCCAGTATTCTGGCCTAGAGAATTCCATGGACTGTATAGTCCATGGGGTCGCAAAGAGTCAGACACGACTGATGCAATCTTGATTCCAGCTTGTGCTTCTTCCAGCCCAGCATTTCTCATGATGTATTCTGCATATAAGTTAAATAAGCAGGGTGTCAGTGTATAGCCTTGACGTACTCCTTTTCCTATTTGGAACCAGTCTGTTGTTCCATGTCCAGTTCTAAGTATTGCTTCCTGACCTGCATACAGGTTTCTCAAGAGGCAGGTCAGGTGGTCTTGTATTCCCGTCTCTTTCAGAATTTTCCACAGTTTATTATGATCCTCACAGTCAAAGGCTTTGGCATAGTCAATAAAGCAGAAATAGATGTTTTTCTGGAACTCTCTTGCTTTTTTGATGATCCAGCAGGTGTTGGGAATTTGATCTCTGGTTCCTCTGCCTTTTCTAAAACCAGCTTGAACATCTGGAAGTTCATGGTTCACATATTGCTGAAGCCTGGCTTGGAGAATTTTGAGCATTATTTTACTAGCATGTGAGATGAGTGCAATTGTGCGGTAGTTGGAGCATTCTTTGGCATTGCCTTTCTTTGGGATTGAAATGAAAACTGACCTTTTCCAGTCTTGTGGCCACTGCTGAGTTTTCCAAATTTGCTGGCAGATTGAGTGCCGCACTTTCACATCATCATCTTTCAGGATTTGAAATAGCTCCACTGGAATTCCATCACCTTCACTAGCCTTGTTCGTAGTGATGCTTTCTAAGGCCATCTACACTTCCCATTCCAGGATGTCTGGCTCTAGGTGAGTGATCACACCACCATGATTATCTTGGTCATGAAGAATTTTTTTGTACAGTTCTTCTGTGTATTCTTGCCACCTCTTCTTAGTATCTTCTGCTTCTATTAGGTCTATACAATTTCTGTCCTTTATCGAGCCCATCTTTGCATGAAATGTTCCCTTGGTATCTCTAATTTTCTTGAAGAGATTTCTAGTCTTCCACATTCTGTTGTTTTCCTCCATTTCTTTGCATTGGTTGCTGAGGAAGGCTTTCTTATCTCACCTTGCTATTGTGTATAGCTTTCTTAAAGTTCTGCTTGCAAATACCACCTTGGAAAGTGAAGAAAAGAAAACAGGTGTTAGTCTTAGCTTAAAGACATTGTATATAATCATCACAAAGTGGAAAATAGGTAAAAATGTACAGTATATGGACTCTTAGAAGATATACAGAGATTCAGAGTTACTTTCTATACCCAATTTTATAGTTGGGCAAAACTATTGCAAATATATTTGTTTTTATTACAACTAATTAATTTTGAATTTGTATGTATTTTGTTGTATGGTAACATAATTAAGAAGTCTACAGACTGCAAATCAAAATAGGAGAGTTAGACATCATATCTGTAATTAAATTTAATCTCTACTTTAAGCTCTTGTTTAACTTGATGGCAGAGAAACTTAATTTGGGCACTTCTAGGTAAAATCAGTAAATTTAGTTGCTTCAGTGTTATTCCATTAAATTGGTATTTTTCCCCTTTCACTTTTTCCTGTAGTTGGGGGAGGGCATGGCCCCCACTCTAGTATTCTTGCCTAGAGAATCCCATGGATGAGGAGCCTGGTGGGCTGCAGTCCATGGGGTCACAAAGAGTTGGACACAATTGAAGCAACTGAACATGTATCTCAATGCAGGGATAATGTTAGGTATAGGAAGGGAAGTGAAGTGAAGTTGCTCAGTTGTGTCCGACTCTTTGCAACCCCATGAACTGTAGACTTCCAGGCTCCTCAGTCCATGGAATTTTCCAGGCAAGAATACTGGAGTGGGTTGCCATTTCCTTCTCCAGGGGATCTTCCCAACCCAGGGATCGAACCCTGGTCTTCCTCATTGTAGACAGATGCTTTACCATCTGAGCCACCAGGGAAGCCCCTAGGTATAGGAAGAGGTGGCTATATAGCATCAGGACATGAGAAGTTAACATGAAATACAGACCCATATCCAGTGAAATGCAGAGTTCCAAGTGGCCTTTGGCCATTATCATCTCTTCATCTAGTATCAGTCCAGGTGTTCATGTTTGCAGTTGGGTTGAATACCCTGTATCTGGGAAACCTCTATCATAGGATAGAGGGTCTAAGGCTATCTCCCTGCAGTTAACTTCTTGTCTGTCTCTGAGGCCTGGGGGAGGGGTGGGGCTTCCCTGAGGCCATGGGAAATCACTGGGGTTGCTTCAGGCACTTCAAGACCTTAAGTTCCAGATAACCAGTCCTATTGTGCCTACTTGGGGTGACATGGGGAACTCCTGCTATGGTTTCTCAGGGTCTCAGCTTTATTATAATTACTGATATTTAAAGGGGCTTATATAATTCTCTACTATTGAGTCACCACATATCTTGTAGGGCTCCTGTACCCTCTCTCATAATCCTGTACCCTTTCTCATACCACTAGCTGGAGGTGCATTCAGGGCTCCATCTTGGAAACGATCTTCAGTGCCATAACTGGCTAGTCTTCAACTCACCTTTTGCCCACAGCCCAGAGAGATTTTCATTAAAACTTATTTTTTCTTAAATGAGAAATAATATCTCAACCATCATTGTCCCATATTTCCCTATGACTTAACCATTAGTTTTCGTGATAGCTTTGTTTGTTTAAATTAAAGACTGGGATTTGATACCTTTCTTTCTGTTTCCATCTGAGGAAAGTGGAAGCTTAGGGTCTAAAAACCAAAAAAAAAAAAAAAAAAACCACCCAGAAAATTTCTGCCTATTTCTCTCCACTAAGAACAACTATAAATCTGGAAATGCTGCTGCTGCTCCTGCTGCTAAGTCACTTCAGTCGTGTCCGACTGTGTATGACCCCATACATGGCAGCCCACCAGGCTCTGCCGTCCCTGGGATTCTCCAGGCAAGAACACTGGAGTGGGTGAAAATGCTGCAAGAGGCAACAAAAGGAGAAATCTGAAAAGTGATGAAGAAGGTAAGTTGGTTAGGGAATTTAGGACCAGAGGAACAGAGCACCAGGGCCTCTTAGGACTCCCATCTAGCTGAAGGAGGCACGTCATACCTGGCATTTCCCACTCTCAATCTGGCAACAAAGGACAGCCCACGTAGGCTCATTCCCCACCCAGACTGATGATTCCAGAGGACAATATCAGTAGAACAGGCAGCATCCACAGATGATGAAGCCACTGGGATCCCTGCTGAAAATAAGTGGCCAGGGAAGCTTTCTTTTCCCACTGGGCCTGAGACTCTCTTCTCCCACCCAGAGATACCAGGAGCTGGGTGGCACTGGCCAGGAGTTTTGACACAACCAGTGGCTGGACAAATAAGTCTCTTCATCCCAGGACTGGGATTCCTCTCCCCCAGTGAGAGATGTGGTTGCAGCCAGGGGGCACTGGTGATGGAGATCCTGCGGTAACAGTGGCTGCCATGAGAATGCTCTGTGGACCTCTGATCTTTTCTCCAAACCTAGAGACTTCCATGATAGCTCAGTTGGTAAAGAGTCTTCCTACAATGCAGGAGACCCTGGTTTGATTCCTGGGTTGGGAAGATATGCTGGAGAAGGGATAGGGTACCCACTCCAGTGTTCTTGGGCTTCTCTGGTGGCTCAGCTGCTAAAGAATCTGCCTGCAATGCGGGAGACTTGGGTTCGATCCCTGGGTTGGGAAGATCCCCTGGAGAAGAGAAAGATTACCCACTCCAGTATTCTGGCCTAGAGAATTCCATGGACTGTATAGTCCATGGGGTCGCAAAGAGTCAGACACGACTGAGCGACTTTCACTTTTTTTCACAGAGGCACCAGAGGAAGCTCTTTTTCTTATGAGAGGAACAGAAGGGACGAGTGAGCAATCTAGAGGCAGCAAATCAACCAAGCCAATCGAAATCACACTGCAGAGCCTCTGGGAATTTTGTGGTTAGTGAACTACAACCTACATAAATAGGCCAGGACTTGTGTGTTAAACAGGGCAACTGCCTGCTAAGATAAAAGAGTTAACTAAGATCACAGTCTCCTAATATAATAGATAAAATATCCAGTATGTAATAGAAAATCAACTGTCACCCCTCAGACAGACATACCTCAGTCCCTCCTGTTGTTTCCTGACTACCTCAGCCAGCTCATTTACTCTGGCAACTGCTACACTCTCTATAGAGGATCATCATTTGCATAGTAGTGGTCATTCAAGCAGGGAGAAGTCAAGCTTTTTAAAAGCATCTTGTCTAAGGTGATCATAGAGCCTTCTCATATCCCAAAGCATAGTTAAAACTAAATTGTAACATGAAACAGAATGGCAATTGTTGTATTCATTTTCTAGGCCTTCATAACATATTACTATAAACTTGGTGGATTAAGCAACAGAAATTTATTCCCTCATAGTTCTGAAGTCTGGAAGCCCACAATCGAAGGGCCAGCAGGGCCACATTCCTAGGAAGGCTCTAGAGGAGACTCCTTCCTTGCTTCTTCCAGCTTCTAGTGTTCTTTTGCTTATAGACCCAGAACTCTAACCTTGACCTCTGGAAACCGATTCTGCATTTTCCTCTCTGTGTATTTCTATGTCCTTTTCTGTCTCATACAAGGACACTCTCATTGGATTTAAGGCCTACCCTAATACTGTTAGATTTCCTTATTCCTTACCTTGATCATACCTGCAAACTTCCTATTTCCAAATAAAGTTACATTCTGAGGTTATGAGTGTACATAAATTTTTGGAGGACACTATTCAACCCAGGTAGAGGAGAGAATTACAATGTATAGAAGAAGAAGGAGAAGGAGGAGAGGGATAGAGGGAGGGGGAGGGGAAGAAGGAGAAGAAACTAAATATCTCAATTTTGAGAATCCAAATATTTTATGTACAATGAAAACAAAATAACTTTCTTGCCAAAATATCTTCAGGCTCAATTAAGATATGGATTTGATTTATTAAATAACATAAACAACAATAAAAACATGAAAGGGGAGAAATAAGATATAAGTAAGATTACCAGGCATTGCCTATATTTTTTGTTCCTAATACACGCATATTCTATTTTAGATAACTGGTACTTATATATTTCACTTAGTCCCTTTTATATTTGTATGGTCCTCTAGTGAAAAGACCACACCTCATTCATCTTTGCCCAACATAAAATTTTACACTCTTAAGATACCTCTGATACCGGTATTAGTAAGTCCAGAATACACTAGAACACACACAATATAGCAGTACTTTATGTTAAAACAGAAAATAAGAACACATAAATTATTTCATCTGTAAACTGAAAAATCCACTTCAATCAGCTTAGAAATGCCTTTAAAATTTTTATTACAGAAAGCGGAGAGGTAGAACCAGCTTTGATATTGACTGATACAAAGGTTCAATAATTCATTAAGGTTTATATCTTATGGCTGATTCCCTTTGTGGTTGGCAGGTAACTGCCAGGAGCAATTGGTAAAGACCTCTTAGAAATCTCTTTCAGCCTTCTCTTCTGAAAGGTGAAGGAACTTGTCCCCAAGGAAATTAACTATTTGGCCCAGAGTAACAGTGCCACAAATCTGTTCATGTTCAGTTCAGTTCAGTTCAGTCGCTCAGTTGTTTCTGACTCTTTGCAACCCCATGAATTGCAGCACACCAGGCCTCCCTGTCCATCACCAACTCCCAGAGTTCACTCAGACTTATGTCCATTGAGTCAGTGATGCCATCCAACCATCTCATCCTCTGTCATCCCCTTCTCCTCCTGCCCTCAATCTTTCCCAGAATCAGGGTCTTTTCAAATGAGTCAGCTCTTAGCATCAGGTGGCCAAAATATTGGAGTTTCAGCTTCAACATCAGTCCTTCCAATGAACACCCAGGACTGATCTGCTTTAGGATGGACTGTTTGGATCTCCTTGCACTGCAAGGGACTCTCATGAGTCTTCTCCAACACCACAGTTCAAAAGTATCAATTCTTTGGCACTCAGATTTCTTCACAGTCCAACAACTCTCACATCCATACATGACTACTGGAAAAACCATAGCCTTGACTAGACAGACCTTTGTTGGCAAAGTAATGTCTCTGCTTTTGAATATGCCATCTAGGTTGGGCATAACTTTCCTTTCAAGGAGTAAATGTCTTTTAATTTCATGGCTGCAATCACCATCTGCAGTGATTTTGGAGCCCCCCAAATAGTAACCATTATACCCATAATGGTTAATTTGGCAGGAAAACAAGCTTATTCATTTTTGCATCATCACATGGCCAACTTACTTAAGTTCTCCACTGAACAAAAGAGAACAAAAACAACAAGCACATTATCAGGTAACAAACATAAAGCAATGAGCTGCTCTGTTGTTTGTTCTGCTGCTATTGTTTTCACAGCAGCATCTATTCACCTGTACATCTACGATCCTATGTGAGCGCCTCATTTCTATCTTCAGTGAAGAAAGCACCATAAAAAAGTGAATGGAAATAGGACAAATAGAATAAAATCAGGAGACAACTTCTAGTCTCAGCGAGGCCATTTTCTATTTATGTGCCAGTGGGAGGAGGGCCTGACAAACCACTTTCCCATCTAAAACCTTTCTAAATCTCTGCCTAGTCCATTCTTCCTTCTATTTTTCTATTTTTTTTTTTTGCTCAGGTTCCTAATGATCTCTGTGGTTTCATTTTCAATGTCTCTTTTTCAGAGGAAGATTTCCTGAACTTCTTATCTAAATTAAACCATCCTGCTGTGATCTCTGATTGCAATGTTTTATTTTCTTCCAGAATTTGTGATACTTACTAACAGATCATATTTATCCCTGTCTCTGCTATTAGATTTAAGACTCATGAGGACAAAATCCATGTCTGTTTTATTCATGGCCATATCCTTGATACCTCTCTTGTCCAACACTCAGAAAGCTCTCAGTAAGAATTGATGAATAAATTAAAGTCTGAAGGTCTTGATTTCCTTCCCTATAAATTATGAATAGTGATCACAGGGTTGTTATAATCAATGTGAATTAATAAATATTTTGCAGATAGTAATCCAGTATAAGGTGTTATTATTTAAATAAAACTAACTTTCATCAGTAATAGTGTGTCTCAGTATAAATGCTTACAGATGACATTTTATAAACATACTTCTCTATCATAATAAACACATTTTAAAACATGCTGGACAATATGCAATTCAAAGCTTTTGGATTTGAAATGGACCTGCTAAAATATGCAAATTTCCTGGGGGAATGTTATCTGTTTTCCAATTACGATCCTGACTGAGAATGTTGTAGTTTGAAGAAGTGATTTACAATAACAAGAGAATGCTAGTTGAACTGTGATGGGTGGACTTATCATGTGGGGCAAGAACCAAAGTTATCTGTGTCCCGGAAACAGATGGCATTCCAATTCAACAATGCAAATCCATAAATTGCTTATGAAAGAAATGAATTCAGGAGATTATAAAGTCAAACTAGTTACTTTTGAGGGGAAATTATTGGCTGAGTTTCCAATAATTTGGCTTGTCATACCCAACATCTGTTGCTTTTGCTGTTATACCACTTAGCTCCTGATGACAAATTGAACAAGATCAGAGCTGGTGCATGATAACTAATAAGCATCTTCATGGGTAGAATCGGTTAACATCAAGCACAGGGCACTCGCATCACAGCGTGAAATTTCCTGGTAGAAGCCTCTCCATTTTTATTGTCCTTACATAATTCTTGCATTCCTCATGAATACCTAATTTTACTCATCCCTTCCAGAAAAGATCTTAATTATACTATCCTACTTGCAAAAGTAGCCCTAAAAGAAACACATGTGTAATATAATTATGAGAATATCTGATACATGTTTTCTGATGTAGGATTATCTATCACAGTTCTATCTATAATGAAACTGAAAAAAACAAACAACAAAAAAAACTACACTGAAAGAATACAAAATGATTTGGCTCTGCCTTCTGCTTGGCCCATCTGCTGTTATTTTTTTCCGCCTACTGGCAAAACGTTAGACAATATTTCAACTTAGCATCTCATAGACAGTTACACAACAGAATAGATAACACTATATTAATGTTTCATTTACTTAATTCTAAACTGTTTTGTTTCTCCCCTCAGTTAGCAGCAAGGCTAAGTAGATCATCATGCTTTATCTGACAGATATTTTCACCATGTCTTCTTAAGAAATAACATTACATATCTATCTTTCCTTTGTGCTATATAATGGATAAACTGGAGTTCATTGATACTATTGCTCCACAGATGAAAAACTGCTGTATAGTGTTATAAAAGACCAAGTTGATTTTAGGTAAGGATGACAGTCTCAGGAATGAAACCTAGAATGTATGCCATCCATTGAATTAAATTTTTAAAATAACTCCTATCTGAAACAGACCTTCAATGATGTAAGTTCATAATTGTCTACTAAGGATAGACTTGGTACTGTAAATAAAATATTCATTTTGCTAAAAGTGAAAAAACACTGACTTTAATTTCATCATCCTTTTACTATTCAATCATTCTTTACATTTTTATTTAATCTGCATGACCTCAGGCCTTACCAGGTTTGGATAAGTATGAGGTTACATGCCTTTTAACACTCAGTTTTCCATAACTATTAGCTCTAATTTTTATGGTGGCAGAACCTCAACTTCCCCAGTAGACATAATTATTTCTGGGAATCCCCAAAAGAGAGTTTATATGATCTCTGAATAAATTATTTCATATTCTTCTGCTCTTACATATTTGCCAAAAATCTGATGTCCAAAAGCCACTTAAGGGAAGACCCTCTGCTCCTGTATGACTGCGGGGACTTCCTATAAGTGTGAACTTTTGCTGGGAGCCATGTCCTCCTCTATTACTTGGTCAGAATAGAGATTTTTTCATGGGTCACCATCTAAACCCTTTTATCCTGAAGGCTGGGGTAGGGTAGGACAATTACTTTGCACCTACCTCTGTGAAATTCTGCCCTAAGGACTTCTAAATTAGCATTTCTTCCTCAAAGTTTTACAATATCCCTTTTTATGATCCCTTTAGTGTCTTCCCATTGTTGCTCTTTCTACCCAGGACAAATTGTCTCTTAAGCTGGATCAGAACAGGTGTATCTTGTCTTCCATTTCCTCATCTTATCTCCCCAATAATCAGTACAAAAAGAAAAAGAAAAAAGTGAAAGTAACAAACCCCATTCTCTTTTTCTGTATTACAACTCATTCCAAATAAAACTGAAAATGCATATCAAAACTAGCAAAATGATTTTCAGGTTTTCCTAATCCACTGTTCTGCAAAGAACCAGCCTGAGTCCCAGCTTTACTCAGAACAAAAAGTTATTGAGCACCTACTTGATCCAGACCTGTATTAAGCACTGGATCAGAAATAAAAATGAGGCTCCATCTCCACATTTTTCAATGAGCTTTTAGTTCAAGAACTGACATACAATGATACAAATAAACTAATTAAATACAGTGTCATAAATGCAATATTAAAGATAACTAGGTATTGTGTTCATACATGAGAATGAGTACTTTGGCAGGGTACAGCATTTAGAGAAAAGATTCTCAGAGACACTGACAAGGTGCATTTGAGTCGTATCTTGGTGAGTGTATGAAAAGGCTTATTTGGATCTCATTAGCTAGAGAAAAAGACCAAGGGTACCCAGCAATACAATGAGTAAAATCAAAGTGTTCTCAAATGGTCACAGACTTCTTTGGGAAATAGAAGTTCTGTGAGGCTGGTGTGTAAGGTAGAACAAAGGGAACTAGAAGGAGAAGAAGTTTGCAGTAAGATTGCCATATTGAGGTATATGGACTTTACCTTGTTAGATGATGAGTGGCTTTTGGAGTCCTTAAAGTGAAAGTGAAAGTGAAGTCGCTCAGTCGTGTCGGACCGTGGACTGTAGCCCTCCAGGTTCCTCCGTCCATGGGATTCTCCAGGCAAGAATACTGGAGTGGGTTGCCATTTTCTTCTCCAGGGGATCTTCCCAACCCAGGGATTGAACCCAGGTGTCCCACATTGCAGGCAGACGCTTTAACCTCTGAGCCACCAGGGAAGCCCTGGAGTCCTTAAACTGACCTACAATTATGTGTGGTCATAATACTGGAAAAACTTTGCAAAACTGATTGGAAGTGAAGTGAAGTTGCTCAGTCGAGTCTGACTCTTTGTGACCCCATGGACTATAGCCTACCAGGCTCCTTGGTCCACGGGATTTTCCAGGCAAGAATACTAGAGTGGGTTGCCATTTCCTTCTCCAGGAGATCTTTCTGACCCAGGGATTGAACCTGGGTCTCCTGCATTGTAGGCAAATGCTTTACCGTCTGAGCTTTATGTGTTGTCATAATACTGGAAAAACTGCAAAACTGATTGGAGCAGGGAGAAATTGTTGGAATGAGAATGAGTTTGGGTGCTTTTGAAAAAATTCCAGGCTATATGTAAAAAGAGCTGGAATTAAGGACAGAGATGGGATAAAGAGAAAAAAAATTTGAGATGGTTTAGAGTCTGGATGTGGGAAGGAAAGAGAGAGAGGAGTGACTGCTGGTTTTGGAATTTCTAACATGGTCTATAAGAAGAAAGGTGCTATGAGAGGTAAATATAAACAGAGGAATAGGTTTTTTAAAGCTTCATATCACCAAAAAAATGAGTAAGTGTTTGGTAGATACAATAACACTCCTCAAAGATGTCTATGTCCTAATCTCTGCTGCTGCTGCTGCTGCTGCTAAGTCGCTTCAGTCGTGTCCGACTCTGTGCGACCCCATAGACGGCAGCCCAACAGGCTCCCCCGTCCCTGGGATTCTCCAGGCAAGAACACTGGAGTGGGTTGCCATTTCCTTCTCCATTGTGTGAAAGCGAAAAGTGAAAGTGAAGTCGCTCACTCGCGACCGACTCCTAGCGACCCCATGGACTGCAGCCTACCAGGCTCCTCCATCCATGGGATTTTCTAGGCAAGGGTACTGGAGTGGCTTGCTATTACCTTCTCCGGTCCTAATCTCTAGAACCTGTGAATATGCTAGCTTAGAGTAAAAGGGGCTTTCCAGATGTTGTTAGGCAAGGATTTTGACTCGGGAGATAATCCTGAATAACTCAGCTGGGTTCAGTGTAATCTCGAGGCTACTTATGAAGAGGGAAAAATCTGTATGCAGGGCAGGAAGCAACAGTTAAAACTGGACATGGAACAACAGATTGGTTCCAAATAGGAAAAGGAGTACATCAAGGCTATATTTTGTCACCCTACTTATTTAACTTATACGCAGAGTACATCATGAGAAACGCTAGACTAGAAGAAGCACAAGCTGGAATCAAGATTGTTGGGAGAAATATCAATAACG
>SJYT01049048.1:0-25855 GCA_006410635.1 Cephalophus harveyi
TTTTTTTTTGCCTGTTAATACAATGTCTTCTGGACCAGAGTTCGACCAAGGGTTTCAGTTCTGCTCAGATGTTGCCTAAGTGCTTAGAAGTGAGATGAGTTCAACAAGCCAAGGATGGCCAGAAATCTTTTACCAAAGGGATCTAAGGTTCGTGGTTGGCCAGCTATGGGACACCATTGTATGGCATCTTCTTATTCTGTTGCCCTAAAGATATATGATTTGATGTAGTGCCAGGTTAGTACCAAGTTTCCTAAGAATGACAATGTTTACTTTGCAAATTATAAAACATGTATGGTTAGGTCACAGCACATCAGCTTAACATAAAACTCTCCACTAAGAGGATGATTCAGATATGGACCGTCTGTGTTCCTGGAGGATGGATGGATGGAAGTAGGTGACCGTGGATCAAGTCCACTCTAGAAAATGATGTGCACTTTAGGTGGATGGTTAGATAAGAGGACTTCTAATGTCCTTTCAAATTCTATGAGGAAGAAAGCTTGATGAAATGTTTATGTAAATTATTTTCCGGGTTTGTCTGAATGCTGAAAAATACTTGTGATGTATATATGTGCATATTGAATATAGCCAAGCTCTGGATTCAGACATCCCTAAGTTCAAGTCCTTTCTCTACCCTTACCAGCTATGTGCCTTGGATAAATCTTTGGGCCCCTCTAAGCCTCAATTTCCTTTCCCATGAATAATAAAATTCACCTTTATACTTGTAGAAGACAATCTATTCAGACGGTGGGATATTCAGATGCATGATCTTGTGAAGTTAAATAATCCTCACACACCTCATTGTGCTGTAATATGTGGAGGATAATAATAATATCTTTCTCCAAAAATTATTACAAGGATTAAATGAATTAAAAATGTAAAGCGCTTGAAC
The DNA here is from genome assembly GCA_006410635.1 of Cephalophus harveyi. NCBI lineage: Eukaryota > Metazoa > Chordata > Mammalia > Artiodactyla > Bovidae > Cephalophus > Cephalophus harveyi. The sequence continues at coordinate 890 of SJYT01049048.1, forward strand.
TGTGTTTGGCCCAGAATAAATCTTCAGTTGGTTTTAATCACTGTTATTATGATCATGGAAACAACTGATCTTTTCTAAATACTTTTCATGTAGGAGTTTCATGCTTCATAAACTCCATTGCTGTTTGTCCTTTTGCCTGAATTCTAAGTGTGGAATAAAAGTTTAGAAATGATTAGAATTCATGCTCTAAATTGGAAAGCCAACTTCTTAACAAGGGACCGTATTCTTAAAAAGCGAGAAGGAATGTTTTTGTGTCAAAGTGGACAGGAAATAGCTGATTTCCAGAACCCAGAGTATCCAAACAAAAGTGATCTTTCGGTAATGATTTGGAAAATGTTCTGAATACATGTCTCGCAGATTTTAAAATGCTTATACGTATCTTTTTATTGAATAAAAAAGTACAAGAAGAGTTACTAAGGAATGTGCTGGTCTTATCAAATATTTATCCCAAAGCCAAGAGGAATAGAGTTCTTCTAATGCATTCACGTTTACAGATATTAACTCTCGTGGGGCAGTGGGGCAGAGGGTGCTTGTTTTTCTAAATCTCCTGTGTCATGCCTGGTATACAATGCGCTCTCTGTCTCTGTCTCCCTCTTTCCTCTCTGTCTCTCTCTCTCTCATACACATGCGCGCACATGCACGCACGCACACACACACAGACACACACACACACACACACGAAGACAGAGCAAAGAACCTTAGCTTGGCTGTTAGTCTTCCAAAGTCCTCTGGGATGACAACATAGAGATCTAGCAAGAAGAGTCATGATTCATTCCATAAATCTCTCCAATATTCACAGAGGATGATTCAGGTCTTGTCTGGGGAGTTGCCTTGTACTGTGAACTTTTATGTTCCAGGCACTGCTTAACAAAAACGGTCTCATTTAATCCTATAATGATCATGTACGGAGGATAAAACTCTCATTTTATAGACGATAAAACACGAGAGTGGAGGTCCTTTGGTGACAGTCACACAGCTAGGGACTGGCACAGTCAGGATTTGAACCAAAGTCTGTCTGATGGCAAAACTGATGCTCTTACTCACTCTCTGCACTGCTCTGCGTAGGGCGCCACGGAGGGCAGAGCTGGTGCTGATGGGATCTGGCCACCTGCAGCCTTCTCCTTGCTTTCGTGCTTGGTCCAAGCTCAACATGGAAACTGGTTAAGTTGGCCTTTGACCCACCCAGCCTCGTAGGCCTACTCCCCTTTCCCTCTTCAACCTCTTCCAAAAAGGATTGAAAACTTTGCTCAAAGGAGAGAGTCAGTGACTAATAATCACTGCACAGCCAGGGAGCTGTGCAATCCAATCAGCAGCAAAACCAGTGGTTCTTCAGAAAATCAAGCCTACAGGGACAGTGGTATCTTCCTCTGCCCATCTGACCCTTCTTAGCGCTGCCTGGACCTTGCCGATCGGACACCAGTGCTACAGAAAACTCTCATGGTGACAACGAGTGTGCAAACAGTCTCACCACGTGCTGAATGACTCACTGGGGCTGGCACACGCTGCTATTCTGAGGGTACGAGAGCTCTGATGTCATGGAAGAACAGCAGCTCCCGAAGGAGGAGAGGATCAAGGTCTTCATCCTCAAAGGATGCCCTGCCCCTGTTGAGTAAGCTAAGCGCCACTGAGGCTCGTGGAGGAGGAAAGGGAGGGTGCAGGGAAACAAGAGGAGAATACAGCATTGCGGAAGGACTGGATGAGCCCCGCTAGACTCAGCCTTGAGCCACCTGTCTGTAGGTGGCTCAGTGGTAAAGAATCCATGTGTCATGTGGGAGATGCAGGTTCAACCCCTGGGTCGAGAAGATCCCCTGGAGAAGGAAATGGCAACTCATTCCAGGATTCTTGCCTGGGAAATCCCATGGTCAGGGGAGCCTGGTGTGTTTGCAACAGTCTGTGGGGTTGCAAAAGAATCAGATACTACTTAGCGACTTCAACAACAACAGCGTGCTCTTTACTGATGAAGGCCTAGTGATGTTTCCTTGGATAAGAGTGAGGTCAGATCCCACCAAATCATGGAACCAGACTTCTAGGAACAGATTATATTGGAGGAGGAGTAGGATGAAAAGTCTTCTACAAGTTCAACCAATATTGATTGAGCATTTCCTAAGTGCCAGACACTGAGCTATTGGGTAGACAATAGTGAGTAAAACTAAAAGAGCCCCTTGTTTTCACGGCGCTTACATTCTAGCCAGGGCAGACAGTCAGAAACAGACAAGTAAATTGAACGGTGGGTCCTTAGGTGATCGGAACTATGGAGAAAAGGAAACCTGGTAAGAAAGCTAGAGAGGCAGGTGGAGAGAGACTCAAAAGTGCACTCTGAGATGAGCAGGCGCTTGGTGCATTTTGCGGGGGTGAGTGTGGCTGGAGAGAGTGATGGAGTGGCCATCAGAGGAGAAGAGTGTGTGTGTGTCCCTGCACTTGTGATTTTATAGTCACCTCCTGTAACGACCTTGAGGACTTAGGCATTTCCCCCTAGTGGGATGGAAGCTGGAGGAGGACTCAGCTGGGGAGACACCTGACAGAACATGTGGCCAGACTTCCCCAGAGTTCAGGGCAGCCTACTGCAGACGTCTAACTTGCCTTCCCAAACAGTCCCACTGGCCTCGCCTTTCAGAACTCTTGCCTTCTGCTGATGAACTTCCATTTACATGCATTTTTCTCTGGCCATAGCATCTCCAGTCTCAGTGCCCATCTGTCCAGTATAGCTTGACACTTCTTTAAAAACAGCTCTTAAATACTGCCTTTCAAAATGTCTTCTTCCCCGAAACAGGGCATGAATTTCAAGAGAAAACAATGGGCCATTTCTACTGAAGCAAATGTGTTTCTTGCACCCAACAGCAAGGCCCTAGAACAGTAACGTTTCTATTCCAGAAAGCAAGTCTATTTTGTCAGCAAGAACCTTTTAAAACCCCAAGCTATCACAGATCCCCTTATCTGTGAAGGATAAGTAAAACCAACACATGAAACATTTCTGCTGAAAATCATATCCCTTTTGGATTTTGTTTTAAAATCTCTCATTGATAAACAGGATTTAGAATCTCAAAATTGCCTCAAAGTTTTGCTAGGAGAGTCAAAGGAAGGAAAGGAAATGATTGTTTATCAGGGCCTACTGATTTCTTTGAATATGATATTTTGTGTTAATATGAATGTTGGAACAGAGTCAGGAAAATGCATATCCAGGAATATCTGTCTTGGTTTAGCTTTCGTTTCAAACCCATCTTACTTATACATTCCCAAAGAACAGCTTCAAATACCATATTCTGTAAGTTTGTGGTTTCAAGTTGCTGATCTAAGGTCTTGCTGACCTCTGGACAGAATTTTAACGTTTTTCCCCTACTTTGTCAGCCTGAGGGTGATGATAGAATCAAGTAATGCTTATAAATAGGACCAAATAAATAGAAAATTCTCTCCTAGGAAAGAGGCAGTTTTAGGAAGAAATTAGCTGACTAGGATTTTTTTTTAAAAAAACTTCTCATCCACTGACATTTCCGGTTCAACAACTTTTCTTCTTAAGGTAGTCAAATGTCAACAAAAGTGTTACTTCTTAATTATCTGAATATCCTGAGTCATAATAGTAATGCATCTATCACTTCACTTAGGAAATGTTTTATTCTCAATGACACCTATTTTTATGAAAACCTTTACACAGCCATTGAAAAAAAGATAATTTTCCTTTGATGATTCTCTCTACTACAGTAATTGACCTCAGTTGATTCCCTTCACAATTACGTATGAAAGCCTGACTTTTCAAAGCTGGAGATAAAGCAAGTCTGTGAACTTCCCCCCTCCTGGTACTTCCCCTAGAACTGTAGTTCTCAACTCTGTTGCACAGTAGAATTTCCTGGGGGAGCTTTACATATATTTCTAGAAAAAGAGAGAGAGAAAAGATAACCAGGCTCAAACTGAAGAGATTCTGAGTTAAGTGGTCCAAGGTGGGCACGTGCGTGCATGCTAAGTCACTTCAGTTATGTCTGACTCTTTGCAACCCTATGGACCGTAGGCCTCCAGGCTCCTCTGTTCATGGGATTCTCCAGGCAAGAATACTGGAGTGGAGTGCTGGGCCCTCCTCCAGGGGAGCTTCCCGACCCGGGGATTGAACCCACGTCTCTTCTATCTCCTGCACTGGCAGACAAGTACTTTACCACTAGTGCCACCTGGGAAAGCCCTCAAGAAAATATGCAAAACACTTATTTGGGACCCTCAAGGAAGTCACTTTGCACAAGATCAGAATTCTCAGGTGAGAAGGTGGAAGAAGCAGCTTGTAGCCTGTGAGATGTCAGTTTTGATCTTCTGTGACCTCTCTGGAAAAGGTCAGTTTTCATTCCAATCCCAAAGAAAGGCAATGCCAAAGAATGTTCAAACTACCACACAATTGCTCTCATCTCACACGCTAGCAAAGTAATGCCCCAAATTCTCCAACCTGGCTTCAACAGAATGTGAACTGAGAACTTCCAGATGTTCAAGCTGAATTGAGAAAAGGCAGAGGAACCAGAGGTCAAATTGCCAACATCTGTTGGATCATTGAAAAAGCAAGAGAGTTCCAGAAAAACATCTACTTCTGCTTCATCGACTATGCTAAAGCCTTTGATTGTGAGGATCACAATAAACTGTGGAATATTCTTCAAGAGATGAGAATACCAGACCACCTGACCTTCCTCCTGAGAAACCTGTATGCAGGTTAAGAAGCAACAGTTAGACTGGACATGAAACAACAGACTGGTTTCAAATTGGGAAAGGAGTATGTCAAGACTATATATTGTCACCCTGCTTATTTAACTTACATGCAGAATACATCATGTGAAATGCCAGGCTGGAAGAAGCACAACCTGGAATCAAGATTGCTGGGAGAAATATCAATGACCTCAGATATACAGATGACACCACCCATATGGTAGAAAGGGAAGAGGAACTAAAGACCCTCTTGACGAAAGTGAAAGAGGAGAGTAAAAAAGCTAGCTTAAAACTCAACATTCAGAAAACTAAGATCATGGCATCTGGTCCCATCACTTCATGGCAAATTCAGTTCAGTTCAGTTCAGTCGCTCAGTCGTGTCTGACTCTTTGCAACCCCATAAATCGCAGCACGCCAGGCCTCCCTGTTCATCACCATCTCTCAGAGTTCACTCAGACTCACGTCCATCGAGTCCGTGATGCCATCCAGCCATCTCATCCTCTGTCGTCCCCTTCTCCTCCTGCCCCCAATCCCTCCCAGCATCATAGTCTTTTCCAATGAGTCAACTCTTCGCATGAGGTGGCCGAAATACTGGAGTTTCAGCTTTAGCATCATTCCTTCCAAAGAAATCCCAGGGTTGATCTCCTTCAGAATGGACTGGTTGGATCTCCTTGCAGTCCAAGGGACTCTCAAGAGTCTTCGCCAACACCACAGTTCAAAAGCATCAGTTCTTCAGCACTCAGCCTTCTTCACAGTCCAACTCTCACATCCATACATGACCACAGGAAAAACCATAGCCTTGACTAGACGGACCTTAGTTGGCAAAGTAATGGCTGCTTTTGAAAATACTATCTAGGTTGGACATAACTTTTCTTCCAAGGAGTAAGCATCTTCTAATTTCATGGCTGCAGTCACCATCAGCAGTGATTTTGAAGCCTAAAAAAATAAAATCTGACACTGTTTCCACTGTTTCCCCATCTATTTCCCATGAAGTGATGGGACCGGATGCCATGATCTTCGTTTTCTGAATGTTGAGCTTTGAGCCAACTTTTTCGCTCTCCTCTTTCACTTTCATCAAGAGGCTTTTCAGCTCCTCTTCACTTTCTGCCATAAGGGTGGTGTCATCTGCATATCTGAGGTGATTGATATTTCTCCCGGCAATTTTGATTCCAACTTGTGCTTCTTCCAGTCCAGCGTTTCTCATGATGTACTCTGCATAGAAGTTAAATAAGCAGGCTGACAATATACAGCCTTGACGTACTCCTTTTCCTATTTGGAACCAGTCTGTTGTTCCATGTCCAGTTCTAACTGTTGCTTCCTGACCTACATACAGATTTCTCAAGAGGCAGGTTAGGTGGTCTGGTATTCCCATCTCATACTCCTTTTCCTATTTGGAACCAGTCTGTTGTTCCATGTCCAGTTCTAACTGTTGCTTCCTGACCTGCATATAGGTTTCTCAAGAGGCAGGTCAGGTGGTCTGGTATTCCCATCTCTTTCAGAATTTTCCACAGTTTATTGTGATCCACACAGTCAAAGGCTTTGGCATAGTCAATAAAGCAGAAGTAGATGTTTTTCTGGAACTCTCTTGCTTTTTCCATGATCCAGCGGATGTTGGCAATTTGATCTCTGGTTCCTCTGCCTTTTCTAAAACCAGCTTGAACATCAGGGAGTTCACGGTTCATGTATTGCTGAAACCTGGCTTGGAGAATTTTGAGCATTACTTTACTAGCATATGAGATGAGTGCAATTGTGCGGTAGTTGGAGCTTTCTTTGGCACTGCCTTTCTTTGGAATTGGAATGAAAACTGACCTTTTCCAGTCCTGTGGCCACTGCTGAGTTTTCCAAATTTGCTGGCAGATTGAGTGCAGCATTTTGACAGCATCATCTTTCAGGATTTGAAACAGCTCAACTGGAATTCCATCACCTCCACTAGCTTTTCGTAGTGATGCTTTCTAAGGCCCACTTGACTTCACATTCCAAGATGTCTGGCTCTAGATTAGTGATCACATCATCAGGGTTACCTGGGTCGTGAAGATCTTTTTTGTACAGTTTTTCCTTGTATTCTTGTCACCTCTTCTTAATATCTTAGATTCTGGCAATTCTGTTGGGAGCTCCTAAGCCAACTGAAAACGCATTCTAGATAGGAAGAGGGAATCCAGGAAAACAATGCATTCAAAGATGGGATTATTTTAAAGAGATAAATATGTGTAATACCGTACATAGTTTAATTCAGATTAATTGAAAATAGTCATAATCTCACACAGGGCTTCCCAGGTGGTGCAGTGGTAAAGAATTCACTTGCTGATGAGGGAAGCACAAGAAATGTAGGTTTGATCCCTGAGTTGGGAAGATCCCCTGGAGGAGGAAATGGCAACCTACCCCAGGATTATTGCCTGGAGAATCCCATGGGCTAAGGAGCCTGGTGGGCTACAATCCAAAGTGTTGCAAAAAGTTTGACATGACTGAGCACAGTCTATTCTACTTCTCTAAGATTTACAAGCAACCCTCTAATAAGTTTCATCCTCATGATGGATGTGGACATTGAAAAGCAATAGAAGGCAGAACAAAAGGAATATAAAAACATATGCAACAATGTGGATGGATTTCAAGAAGTCTGACTATGAAAGAGAAAGAAGGGAGAATTTAACAATTTGAGGAAGATGTAAAAACAAAGATTTAGTGTTGTGAAGATGTGAAAACAAAAATTTTAGTTTAATTTAAAAATAGATAATGCATCCATATGATTGCAAACCTAAAAGCATACAAGCTAACTGAGTGAGAAGCCACTGCCTGTTGACCCTTCTACTCCAGTTCCCAGCCTGGGCTCACCTCAGTATTCACTGATCCATTTCTTACATCCTCTCCCTAGTTTCCTTGAACATAAATAAGCAAATAAAAAATAGGTTCTTCTTTGGCTGATTCATGTTGATGTTTATTAGAAATCAGTTTTTTTCAATTAAAAATAAATGAAAAAAAAACCTGAAAAAGCAGAGCAAATATAGGTTCTTATCTTCTCACTCTTATCTAAAGAGAAGTTATTATTATACAGTTCAATTTCTTTGCATGCTTTTTCATTTTACTATATATCTTGAGAATTTTCCAACGTTAGCTCTTAAAGAACTTCCTCATTCTTTTCCACCACCTCATATTATTTCCCTGCATCATCGATTATTCAGCCAATTTTTTACTGAAGGGCCCTCGACTTCCTTGTAAACTATTTCTATTGCCAATAAGGTTACAATGGATAACTTTGTTCATGCATCATTTTGCACAAGTTAATGTGTACAATAAATCCCCAAAGTGGATTTCTAGAGCAAGAATGTGTTGTACTTGTTATACCAGATGTTGTTGTTGTCTTGTTGGCTTCTTCTTTTGGTCATTTAAAAAATGAAGCAAACTGCATGATTTAATTATAGAAGTAAGGAGCAGGAGAAAGTGAGAGTGTAAAGACACAGAACTGATATGGATAGGAAAGAGTCAGCTTTCCCAAAAGAAGGACATGGAAGAATACTGGAGGGATGACTCCAGTAAGGAACCCCTCCAATTCCTTATCAAGAGTTGACAGAGTTTTTCTGTAGATTTGGAGGCTAGATCACCTGCTAAGAAGGAGGGGGTTGTGGCTGGGACCAGAAGCTTGAACAAAGTGAACTGCTGTTGAATTGGATCCCATGAAGAAACTGAAAGAGAAGAAAAAGGAGACAGGAGAATCTCCAGGCAATACTGTGGGACCAGTTGACACTGGAAAGGGCTGGTGTTGCTGCCTACAAGAAAATATTATCAGAGTTTCAATGTAAGGAGACAATGGTTGAATGGGATGGAATAAGCTGCAAAGAACAGGGCACCAGCTCCATTGTCACTTTTCCATTAACGAGAAGAAGCTTAACACTGAGGAAAGAACAGACCCCTGCTGCTTCTCCTGGCTCTGCTGCTTCAAATACCGGGGATCACAGAGAAATCAGGGCATCTCCACTGCCCCAGGTTTTTTTTATCAGAAACGTGGGGATTCTTTCTAAAAAACTTTATAGATGATAAATGAAATATGGGTTAAAAACATACTTGTTTGGGAGAACTAATGCAAGCAAAGTACTTTTACAATATAACAAACTGACATCATTAGCTCAGTTTTGTTAATTCTTGTCTAAAGTTATATGGAATATTTGATGAACTTGTAAATAGTTTGTTCTCCTTAAAGTACAGATTATTTCTGATCATAACATAAATTATGATTATATACATGAAAGTACTTTTACAATATAACAAACTGACATCATTAGCTCAGTTTTGTTAATTCTTGTCTAAAGTTATATGCAATATTTGATGAACTTGTAAATAGTTTGTTCTCCTTAAAGTACAGATTATTTCTGATCATAACATAAATTATGATTACGGGCAAGAGTTTGAGCATAATATAAGTATATATACTATATGTATTTATACTACATATATATAAAGCATATGTATTAACTATATATATAAATTACATATATAAAGTATATATAAAAAATATATATATAAAAGGCATGTTTAGGTAAGTAGAAAAAATAGATAAATATATTATATCTTATTTTTAAACATAATTCCAATCCCAATTCATAAAAAGAAAGATAATTTTCTAAGTTGTTATTACTGTAGTCGAACTTTTTACTTTTAAAACAAGCACTTCACTAGTCTATTATGTCCCATTATTTTTCTCACATTGTGAAACAAGTTGCTGATAGAAGTATAATGGATATAAATGTGTTTTTGAGTGGATCAGTATATCATGTTCTACCCACATTAATTTTAGCAGAATCAACTTGCCTGCTGTAGTACTGAAAGTCCCAAGTCCAGGGACCCCCTTAGCCCCCAGCAAATTGGAGCAATAATGTTCAGTTTGTCACAGTTATGCTATCTTTCAGTTCAGTTCAGTTCAGTTCAATCATGTCCGACTCTTTGCAACCCCATGAACTGCAGCATGCCAGGCCTCCCTGTCCATCACCAACTCCCGGAGTTCACTCAAACTCATGTCCATCGAGTCAGTGATGTCATCCAGCCATCTCATCCTCTGTCGTCCCCTTCTCCTCCTGCCCCCAATCCCTCCCAGCATCAGGGTCTTTTCCAATGAGTCAACTCTTCGCATGAGGTGGCCAAAGTACTGGAGTTTCAGCTTCAGCATCAGTCCTTCCAATGAACACCCAGGACTGATCTCCTTTAGAAAGGACTGGTTGGATCTCCTTGCAGTCCAAGGGACTCTCAAGAGTCTTCTCCAACACCACAGTTCAAAAGCATCAATTTTTCCCTGCTCAGCTTTCTTCACAGTCCAACTCTCACATCCATACATGACCACTGGGAAAACCATAGCCTTGACTAGATGGACCTTTGTTGGCAAAGTAATGTCTCTGCTTTTGAATATGCTATCTAGGTTGGTCATAACTTTCCTTTCAAGGAGTAAGCATCTTTTAATTTCATGGTTGAATCACCATCTGCGGTGATTTTGGAGAGCCAAAAAATAAAGTCTGACACTGTTTCCACTGTTTTCCCATCTATTTCCCATGAAGTGATGGGACCAGATGCCATGATCTTCGTTTTCTGAATGTTAGCTTAATTCAGTAAACAAATATTTGACAAGAGTGCACTATGTGCTGGTAACTGGGGAATTTATAAGCATAAATGATGTGTGGGTGGAATGGTAAAAGTGTTTCATGAAAGAGCACAGGTTACTGAGTCATACCACTCAAGGCTTATAATTTTAGCTCTACCACTTATTAACTGTCAATGGTTAGGCTCAGGGAAGCCTCTGGATCTCTCAGAGCTCCATGTCCCCATATGAAATTGTTGTTGTTATTGAGTCATTTAAGTCATGTCTGACTCTTTGCAACCCCACAGACTGCAACACAGTCTTCCCTGTCCTTCAAGGTATTCCAGAGTTTGCTCAAACTCATGTCCATTGAGACAGTGATGGCATCCAATCATCTCATCCTATGTTGCCCCCTTCTCTTTCTTCTTTCAATCTTTCCCATCATCACCGTCTTTTCCAATGAGTCGTGTCTTAACATCAGGTGGCCAAAATATTGGAGCCTCAGCTTCTGCATCGGTCCTTCTAATGAATATTCAAGGTTGATTTCCTTTGAGATTGACTGGTTTGATCTCCTTGCTGTCCAAGGGACTCTCAAGAGTCATTTCCAGTACCACAGTTTGAAAGAATCATTTCTTCAGTGATGAGAAAGTGAAGACATATAGCAAAGATAGTATGAAAATGGTTGTTGAATAGTATTTATGTTGTTTGAAAAGAAATAATCATACTCTCCAAATTCATACATACACCATCCACACCAGCAGACACAAGCACAAGTGCAAACTACACAAACAAATCAATATGTCCCATCACAGTTGAAGGGCTAGTTTAGTATATGCCTGATGTCACGTAATCTCATTGAAAATTGCTCTTTGTCCTGATGCTTTTCAGCTGGGAAATTCAGAGTAGAGTGAAATAGGTATTAAAATAACCCTGGAGAGATGATGAAAGGAAGCCCCATCTGTAGACACATTCCCTCCCTTCTGATGTTGAGCCATTACAGATGCAAGAAGGTATGGATTAGAGTAGGACAAAGGGGCTCTGGCCTCATCATTCTGGCCCATTCTTACTCAAGAATGGCTCTGGAGTTGCATTTCCCAGTGTGAGAACCCAACTCTGAGGACAGAGCAGGAGAAAATCTTTCAGGAGAGTGGAGAAAAAAGGAAAGTGTGGAGGCAGGAGGTCTGTCAAGCAACAACATTTGTTTTCGAAAAGTAGATGTTTTCAGAATCCTGAAAGTGAGCTTTATGGGGGCCACCAAATACTTTCATCAGCTTTTATTTAATATATGTTATGACTACAGATTTTTTTCTTCCAATTTGGAAGGACTCTTAGAGTAGGACGTTGCCTGGAGAAGTAGGGCTAATCCTTAGGGAGATGTGCCAGTGATGCAATTTGGAAATGTCATTGATTTCCAGATAAAAGTTATTAACTATGTAGGCTAAAAATGTCAGTAGTTTACGTAGAAATGAATGGGCTTCAGAGGAAGAATTTATTTTAATTTCTTATAAGGCACTTGTATATAAACCAAAATGTCAATTTGCCAAATTATATTGAGAAATAGAATGTATCAGGTGCATTATCAAATACTGTTTGCTCGTCAATGCATTTGTTCTCTGTTGAGAAATCCATACCAGAAATAAATTTATAATCAGAAAGCTTTTATTTTATTTTTTTAAATGAGCCTTGAGCCAGGGCAGAGTCAATTAGTTGACTAAAAACTATAGATGTTATTGAATTGTGCTAGATTATGGATGTTACTAAATGCAATAGATTACTGCTTTCATTTCTACCATATGGATAGACTTGCTCCCATAAAGGGACTACTCATTTTCATAGGATATGATGTTTTTTATCCTGGACAGTGTTGAAAACAAATAGGGATATTTGTCTCAGTAACTGCCCCTTCAATAGGGTTTCTCTGTTATAGTCAATATTATCTCTTAGTTTGGGGGTCAGTCAAAATTATATAGATATTAACACAGCTTTATTATTTACAAGTCATACAACCTTTTATATAAGCACTTTGGAAACAAATGCAGACTTTGGCATATATTTTAAATTCAGAGATAAAAATGATACTTAATATAGGATATGTTAAATATAGTGCTAAGTTGTGTAGCCTGCCAGATTCCTCTATCCATAGGTAGAGTACCATTTCTTTATGTTTACTTTTATTTTATTCATTTTAAAAAATAACTTTGATGTGGACCATTTTAAAAGTCTTCATTACATTTGTTACAATATTGCTTGTTTCATGTTCTGTTTTTTCAGCTTAGTGGCCTATGTAGTCTTAGCTTCCTACTGAGGTTGGAACTTGCACTCCTTGCATCGAAAGGCAACATCTTAACCCCTGCACCTCCAGGGAAGTCCTATCACTTTTTAAATTCTTATTCATTCTTATAATAACATGAGAATTATTTACTATAATGATCTTTTTTTGCAGATGAGGAAACTAATGCTAGCAAAGGTAGTAAATTTTCCTCTTGTTTAGGGATGGAGACTATCTTTGAACCCAAACTAACTTAACTCTGAATTTCCAAGATAGATTGATTTTCTTTCCTCTGTGTCATGCTATGGTGTCATGGTGTCATGCTATGTTCTTTGTGTTGCTGTAAGAAATCAGACCAGGAGAATAAAGCAGTGGCCTTTGTAAGTTAAAAATCGGGAATCCATGTTGAAATTATTTGTTCATTAATGGGCTTCTCTGGTGGCCCACAGCTCATGTTTTTGTACTGTGGTGTTGGAGAAGACTCTTCAGACTCCCTTGGACTGCAAGGAGATCCAACCTGTCCATTCGAAAGGAGATCAGTCCTGGGTGTTGTTTGGAAGGAATGATGCTAAAGCTGAAACTCTAATACTTTGGCCACCTCATGTGAAGAGTTGACTCATTGGAAAAGACTCTGATGCTGGGAGGGATTGGGGGCAGGAGGAGAAGGGGACGACCGAGGATGAGATGACTGGATGGCATCACCAACTCAATGGACATGAGTTTGAGTAAACTCCGGGAGTAAGTAATGGGCAGGGAGGCTTGGTGTGCTGCAATTAATGGGGCTGCAAAGAGTCGGACACGCCTGAGCAAGTGAACTGAACTGAACTGGTGGCCTAGCTGGTAAACAATACACCTGCAATGTGGGAGATCTGGGTTTGATCCCTGGGTTGGGAAGATCCCCTGGAGAAGGGAAAGGCTACCCACTCCAGTATTCTGGCATGGAGAATTCCATGGACTGTATAAACCATGGGGTTGCAGAGTCCAACACGACTGAGTGACTTTCATTTCACTATGTCATTAATACATACTATTTGTGATCAGTATCACCCAGCTCCTTAGAAAGTTGGAAGTGCTGTCTCTCCTCTAGTCTCCTCAATGCAGCTCTACTATCATGTAACCTTCACACTCAGGAAGAGATCACTTCAGCCTCCTGCAAAGTCAGGACGGATGGCATTCATTAGTACATTCTCCTGGAGTCAGCGCCTAACTTCCTCAGAGACTGCAGTCAGGTGGGGGGTAGCTGACCTACCTTCTTTGAAGTCCTCTCTTGATTGGCGGGTCTGGATGATTCCTGGTGTGCCTCACCAGGTTCCCAGAATAGCTGTCTTCAGGAGGGAGTTATTTTCTCCCTCTTCTTTTTTGGATTCTCATGGCTTCCTTCCATTTCAGAATCAGAACAAAGCAAGGCTATTGCATTAGCACCACAAGTAACTGTCTGTTTAACTCCTTGATAGTTTCCTTAGGGGAATGTACTCAACACAAACCTGTAACTCGCTTCTATTTTACAAAGGAACACACCTGGAAACACAGAATAAAGTCCTTGCATCTGTTCTAATTCTGAACTGTAGCAGTAGTACATTATAAAACTTTACTGTTGGGAAAAATAATTTACCTTAACTCCTTTTCATTTATATTTGAAAAAAGCTCTCTAGGCACAGTGATTTATCCAAAAATCTCTAAATAAGGGAATGGCAGATTCATACTTAAAAAGAAGGAGTAGTAAATTTCATCTGACAATGTTCAATGGATTCTTATTTGTCTAAACTTTCCTGATGAGAAAAGTTTATTTTTTTCACTGGCTTTTACTTATAAGCTTTCTTTAGGGGGTTAAAATCCTTCATATCATATTATAGCTTCTTGCAAAAAAATAGGATCTTTATTTTGAAGAAACAAAATAAAATAACATTACTTATCAAAAATTTACAGAAGTCTGAGATTTGAGAGGCCTGACGTGTCAGTCCTAAACTCTGATTTTCCTGATTAAGTTCAAAATTGTTTTTTTTTCACAGTGGCCATCGTGAGAAGGACCATTCCCAAAAGGATTAGAAACAAAAGGAAATCCTCAAGATCACAGAAGAATTCTGAGGTGAAACTTTAAGTTGAAAAGAGGGATGGAGATAAAATAGTCTGACCTCTGTGATTCATGTATGTTCAGTTCCAACAAACTTGTCAGATAAGTGTCAAGAAGGCATCTGGGGGAAAAAATTCTAACTAAGAGTCAAAAAGGCACAAAGCCAGACCCAGAGAAGAAAGGAGCCATGGATGTTTGGGACCATTTCTTCTATGGATCCTTTTTTCTCAACTCTATCCTTGCCTCTAAGTATCTTATACCATTGTCCACACCCTACATTTCCTTTTTCCTGGTTTCCCTTTTCACTTTCCCTCTCAATATGACTTAGATTCTGCCTTCCCTACTTCACCTCCATTGTCAAGACCTGTGATAATCCCCAGGCCACAAATCTGAGAACCCTCATTGCTTCCAGTTGACCTTGGGTTCTTGATGATTTTAAGCATGTGGCAGATAATCCTTCATGAACTCATTCTCTAGCTTTTAAAACAAATTGTTTCTCTCCTACGTTTACCGATTATTCTTCACTCTTTACTGGTTTATTCTTCTTCATTTCCTATTAGATGGAGAACTTCCTTAGTATTGATACTAGACCCATGTCTTAAGGCATAGTCTTTATTTGGATATATCCTTGCCCTAAAAGATTTAATTTTCAATGTTTTGCTGTGATGATTCCCAAATGTACATTATCAGTCCAAACTTTTCACCTAAACTTTGTATATCCAAGGTTCTACATTGAATTATCCACTTGGATGAAAGATTCTTCCGAGTCGAGATGTCTATAATTGAACTTAGTACTCCCCAAAACATATTCTTCCTCCAGCATTTTCCTACCTCAGAATAAAACTCCACTAGATCAAGAAGCTAAGATTCATACTTCTTAGCTTACTCTCTCATGCTTAATTATGTAGTCATAGTAATTAGCCATCTAAATATTTCCTAAATCTATTCATTTTTTAGTATTACAATCTAACTCCATTTCTTACAGTCCAGAGCTCTAGCTAAAGTCTTCTTCCCTACTCTTGGCATTTCCTCCCTTCCTCTTGTCTAAAGAAACTTCTCTTCAGTATCTTTATGACTCACTTCAAATATCATTTCATTTAAGAATTCTTCCTTGACATTCCAAAAGAGCTGATGATTCTCCTTATCTAATTCTATAGCAACTATATATGCCTCTATTATCTCACAGTGTATAGTTAGATATTTTCATTAACTAAATGCCCGGCCCCTATACTAGGAAGCAATCATACTTATACCCTTCAAAACCTACCACAGTGACTGGCAGACAACAGAAGGTTAATATTTGTTTAGTGATTGAATTAATGAGTTAATTAATGAAAAGCAAGGTAAATACAAAAAGATTTGAAGGCACAAATTTTCAATAAAGTAAAAAATAAAAGTGCTCGATGACAAACAGTATCTGTAGAAGAATGTTGGTCTGTTTTAATTTGATTTCAGGTTGTATTTTCAGTATAATATTGTAGGGTGAGTAGAGTGACTCAGGGAAAAAGAAATGCCAAAAAGGGAGATAGTAATCCCTGGATCAAGGAGCCTAAGGTTAAAAAAAAAAAAAAAAATTGAATCAAGAACAAAATAAGTGAAAATATCCATGAAAAAGAGATTGGAAATAAAGGTTTCACAGAATAAAATACTTACTCTGTGATTCACACTTTCTCAGTAAGCATATATTCTAAAATTTTGCTCTTGTAGTTATTATTTTCCTCATTTTATTGGTGTAGAATCTGAAAATGAAGATAAAAATCTTCAAATCATGCAGCTGATATTCAGAGCTATGTCTAAGTGATTATAAAGCTCACACTTCATATGTGAACCTAAGTCACATCTTTGGGAGATGGGATCTGAAGTAGATGAAGGTGATAAGGGATTAGTTCACTTGGTCCTTGAAGTAAGTCAGGATAAAGCGTTCTGAGTGTACAACTGGGAGAGGGAATTTTAGGGACTTTACCTCGAGCAGATTCTTATCTTTTCTAAAGAAGTGGTCAGGCCATTGTGTGAGAGGAGTGGTCAGTTTTGAACTTGGGTTTTAATCCATAAAGCAGGGCTTGTCTTAGCCCTTGTCACCATTGAGAATGAGAATTGGAAATGGCTAGTGTACAGATTCTTCAGGCAGCCCTCTTATCTTGCTGCTGCTGCTGCTAAGTCACTTCAGTCGTGTCCGACTCTGTGTGACCCCATAGACGGTAGCCCACCAGGCTCCCCCGTCCCTGGGATTCTCCAGGCAAGAACACTGGAGTGGGTTGCCATTTCCTTCTCCAATGCTTGAAAGTGAGAAGTGAAAGTGAAGTCGCTCAGTCGTGTCCGACTCAGCGACCCCATGGACTGCAGCCCACCAGGCTCCTCCGTCCATGGGATTTTCCAGGCAAGAGTACTGGAGTGGGGTGCCATTGCCAAGTGGGTTGCCATTTCCTTCTCCAATGCATGAAAGTGAGAAGTGAAAGTGAAGTCGCTCAGTCGTGTCCGACTCAGCGACCCCATGGACTGCAGCCCACCAGGCTCCTCCGTCCATGGGATTTTCCAGGCAAGAGTACTGGAGTGGGGTGCCATTGCCCTCTTATCTTGAGGGAGTTTGAAATCCCTGGCTCTGGAACACTGCCTATGTAGATGTTCTCCAACAGAATTAATCTGCCAGAGCAAGGGCGAAGGGATTGTGGATGAGAAGGGCAGAGGCAGCAAAACCTGTCACAAATGGATCCTTATACTTCAAGGTCCAGTTTAAATTTTTCCTCCTCCATTTAGATGTTGTCTTTTTCTTAGCATTTATTATTTTTGCCAAATTTATCTATGTGTATGTCCCTATGTCCATCATCATTATTGAAGTAAAAGATGGTTTGGAAGGAAAATATGTTTTATTAACACTTTTATGCCTACAACGATTCTTGACACCTGAAACTATGACCAGTATCACTTGTAAATTGAATGGGTGATGAATATCAATAGAACAGGTGGTCATCCTGACCAGGCTAGGATGCAAGGAAGGGAATTCCTGAAATAGAAAACAGGCAAATGTCTATTCCTGGACAACTTAACTCTAAACTAAAATTTAATGAACTCCTATATTTCCCAAGTACTTATGTGCATTTTATCTCTATTTTGTAAAGGCTTAGAAAGATCAACTGACTTAAACTGGTTTTAATTCTGGTAGCTCTTGAGCCCATGCTCCTTCCATTTTGCACTGGGTTAATTTGGTGGTGAATAAAACACAGAAGTTTGCTGCAGTGATGGAATTTATATTCTAAAATGACAGGTGAAAACACACACATACACAAGCTATAATGTAATGATTTTTAAAATTTAAGAAATATAGCTAAATGCTTGCAGAAAATTATAGCATTATGTGACAGAGAATTTCTTGGTAGCTAAGTTAGATTAGGTGGTCTGAAGGAGGAGGTGATACCTAAACAGAAATCTGAATGGTGTGAAGGAACAACTGTCAGGAAGAGAAACATTCTAAACAGAGAAAAGCTAGCTCCAAATCTTCATTGTTCTAAACAGAGAAAAGCTAGCTCCAAATCTTCACTGCAGAAATAAGCTTGGGTGGCAACAGGATAGAAAGTGGGTCATTGACTCACCTCCCAGAGTAATGGAAATAAAAGCAAAAGTAAACAAATGGGACCTAATCAAACTTAAAAGCTTTTGCACAATGGAGGAAGCTATAAGCAAGGTGAAAAGACAGCCTTCAGAATGAGAGAAAAATAATAGCAAGGGAAGCAACTGACAAAAATTAATCTCAAAAATATGCAAGCAGCTCATGCAGCTCAATACCAGAAAAATAAATGACCCGATCAAAAAATGGGCCAAAGAACTAAACAGACATTTCTCCAAAGAAGACATACAGATGGTTAACAAACACTTGAAAATACATTCAACATCCCTCATTGTTAGAGAAATGAAAATCAAAAACACAGTGAGGTACCATCTCACACTGGTCAGAATGGCTGCTATCAAAAAGTCTACAAATAATAAATGCTGGAAATGGTGTGGAGAAAAGGGAACCGTCTTACACTGTGGATGGGTATGCAAACTAGTATAGCCACTATGGAGAACAGTGTGGAGATTCCTTAAAAACCCAGAAATAAAATTGCCATACAACCCAGCAATCCCATTGCTGGGCATACACACCAAGGAAGACAGAACTGAAAGAGACATGTGTACCCCAGTGTTCATTGCAGCACTGTTTACAATAGCTAGGACATGGAAGCAACCTAGATGTCCGTTGACAGATGAATGGATAAGAAAGCTGTGGTACATATGCACAATGGAATATTACTCAGCTATTAAAAAGAACACATTTTAATCAGTTCTAATGAGGTGAATGAAACTGGAGCCTATTATACAGAGTGAAGTAAGTCAGAAAAAAAGACACCAATGCAGTATATTGATGCATATATATGGAATTTAGAAAGATGGTAACAATGATCCTATATGCGAGACAGCAAAAGAGACACAGATATAAAGAATAGTCTTTTGAACTCTGTGGAAGAAGGAGAGAGTGGGATGATTTGAGAGAATAGCACTGAAACATGTATATTACCATATGTGAAACAGATGACCAGTCCAAGTTCAGTGCATGAAACAGGGCACTCAAAGCTGGTGCACTGGGACAACTCAGAGGGATGGATGGTAGGGAGGGAGATGGGAGGGGGCGTTCAGGGTTGGGGACACATGTACACCCACAGCTGATTCATGTCAGTGTATGGCAAAAAACACCACAATATTGCAAAGTAATTAGCCTCCAATGACAATAAATAAATAAAATTAAAAAAATTAAGTGAGTCATTGAGAATGTGGCAGGGTAAGAGAGGAGAACCGTATTATTAGGTATTGTAGAAGTTAGGAGCGATCAGCTTAGGCAGATGTTTTAAGGCAGGATGAAGAGCTTTGAGTATGATGGGATGCCACTGGGGGGAGTAGTAAACAGCAGAGTGGCATGATCTGATTTATGTAGATGACTGGCACAGTGCAGTCTTCCAAACCTTGTACATTTCCTGAACCCCCAACACAGAAGCTACAATGACAGACATCTGTGTAAGAGCCAAAGGGAATATCAGAGTTGAAAGGTGCTAAGCTCCATTTGCTTTCTATGGGACTGTCAGAGAAATGCATTGTTACTGCAAAATGCCAGGGTTGGCAAAAATTCTCAACTTGTCTAAAAACCTACAGGAACACTGCAGGTGTGTGAAATGCAAACCTAGTGTTAGCAAATTCAAGTAAATCAAGCTGTCATTTAAACTGTTGGCATGCATCTTGGCCATCCGTCTGACTTATGAAGGGTCTCAGAGGGTTCTCATGTGAATGAGAGATTTACTCAAGGTAAGTCAAGGTCACAGTGATGTGTACTCTACTGGCCCAGCCTTGAAATGAGATAGGGAGAGGAAAGACAAGTAAGAGGCATTGTAGCAGAATGTTTTCATAATGCTCGGAAGTGGCAAAGTCAGCCAACAGAGGCAGATGGAAAATTCTCCACTTGGGCTGTTAGAACTGCTTCGTGCAAAAAAGCTACTGCTGCAGATGATTTCTTATGTAGATATATGCAGTGATGTAAGAAGTTAGATGGTTTTAGGGCATTTATTTCAAACCTTATTTCCTGGGACCCTAATGTTTAAAAAAGTGCCTTAGGAGCTGCAGTACTTATAAAAAATAAGGGAAAGAAGTGATATTCTAATACACAGAGTGGCGGGCCCTCTGTGCCATATTCTTCATGTGCCATATATTAATATTATTGGGGCTCCACATGAAATTCTATTGCACAGAAATATTCCCACTACTAAACAGTATGTTTTGAATACACGAAAAGGAAATTTACAGATGTATGTTTGACACCAAATAAATCACATATATGTGATATCTTATGCGAGTTTATTCAATACCATATATTAATATTATTGGGGTTCCACATGAAATTCTATTGCACAGAAATATTCCCACTACTAAACAGTATGTTTTGAATACACGAAAAGGAAATTTACAGATGTATGTTTGACACCAAATAAATCACATATATGTGATATCTTATGCGAGTTTATTCAATCCTTGCAAATTTTACACAGCTACTATCAACCCCAATCAACAGTTATTCAACATCATATAGTCAGTAGAGGTCAAGATGAGATTTAAAAGTGAATCTCCGACCCCCAAAGACTATCCATCCTTTTTTTTTTTTTCATTTTTATGTCATGTCATGCATAATGACCTCATATACTTCATTCACTGATTTTGTGAGGTCAGTAGATACCACCTTCTTTGAACCACTGTTTTATCATCTATTGACAAGAAATATAAGTAGAACTTAATGAAATCAATCTCATTGTTTTGGGGGTCAAGTTGTATGATATGTTCAGGAGTGGAAACAACCATAACTCAAGTGTTATGCTGGACATTTTTGCATTCATTGACTCACATAATCAGCACTGAAAACTTGTGATATGACTGATGACTGATGCTCAGCTGTGAAGATAAGAAAATTGAACATAGAAGATAGATTTAATCATTTGAGCCCAAATAGGAAGACATGCAGCTGCTGGGTCTCAGCCCATTCATGTGAGAAAACCTTTACTCACTCACCGTATATTTAAAATGTTCAGCATCATAAATCAAATATAACAAACATATATGTTGTTGTTGTTTAGCTGCTCATTTGTATCTGAGTCTTGTGATCCCTGGATTGTAGCCCGCCAGACTCTTCTGTCCATAGGATTCTCCAGGCAAGAATACTGGAGTGGATTGCCATTTCCTTTTCCAAGTGATCTTCTCAACCCAGGGATCAAACCAATGTCTCCTGAATTGCAGGCAGATTCTTAACCTGCTGAGTCACTAGGGAAGCCATAAAAACACGTTATGTGCTTCTGTATTGACAACTATGCCTTCATAAACACATATGAATTGTTTTTATATAATTGGAAGTCAGTGAAAGTTCAAAAATATTTATATAATTGGAAGTCAGCAAAAGTCCAAAATATCAAAAAAAGAGAAAATTTAATTACTATTTTTTTATGCCTGGGTGTTGTATTTGATGGAATGATAATGTTTGGATGATTTGATTAAATGGATCAAAATGATTAGCAAATTATTATATTTTCATTCCATAATTTATTTAATCACCTTTAGTCCAGTAATGTTATTATGCTTTATATCAAGATTTTTACATATTGTTTGATTTTGATAGTAANCCCCTTCTCCTCCTGCCCCCAATCCCTCCCAGCATGAGTCCTTTCCAATGAGTCAACTCTTCGCATGAGGTGGCCAAAGTACTGGAGTTTCAGCTTCAGCATCAGTCCTTCCAATGAACACCCAGGGCTGATCTCCTTCAGAATGGACTGGTTGGCTCTTCTTGCAGTCCAAGGGACTCTCAAGAGTCTTCTCCAACATCACAGTTCAAAAGCATCAATTCTTCGGTGCTCAGCTTCTTACTGAGATATAGTTGACAAATAGCACTGTCAGTTTAAGGTGCACATAAAAATATTTTATCTTCCATGCAATAAATTATCATGTTTATTCAATATCCATTTTCTCATATAGATACAGCATTAAAGAAATAGAAAAAATAGATTTGGAATGAGAAATCTTAGCTATTTACTCTCTTAACAGCTTTCATATATAATGTATAGCAGTGTTCATCTGTTTATCATGTTGTACATTACATCCATCATATAGTGAAGTTGCTCAGTTGTGTCCAACTCTTTGCAAACTCCTGGACTGGAGCCTGCCAGGCTCCTCCATCCATGGGATTATCCAGGCAAGAATACTGGAGTGGGTTACCATTTCTGTCTTCATATTACATCCACAGTACTTACTTATCTGATAGCTAGCAGTTTTAACTTTTGACTACCTTCATGCAATTCCCCATCTACCCAGCCCCTTCCTTTGGAAATCACAGATCTGATCACTTTTTTTCTAAGAATTTGTTTTTGAAGTGATTGACTTCAATTCATAGATGTTTGATATTTCTATACATCTCAAAATGGTCACCATGATAGGCCCACTTGTCATCTATCACTATACAAGATATTGCATAATCACTGAGTATATTCCCTACACTGTGCATTTCATAATTATGATGTATTTCTTTTGTAGCCAAAGTGTCTGCCTCTTCTCCCTCATCTTTTTCTCTCCTCCCACAGCCTCTTCTCTTCTGGAAATCACCTGCTTCTTCTCTGTATCTATGACTGTTTGTGTTTAGTTGTTTGTTCATTGTCTTTGTTTTTAGATTCCACATGTAAGTGAAATTAGACCGTATTTTTCTTTGTCTGACTTACTTCACTTAGCACAAGAACCTCTGTTTCCACCCATACTATGACAAACGACTAGACTTAATTCCTTTTAAATATATACACCTAATCTTACATCTTCTTAATCCCTATGGACAGAGGAGCCTGGAGGGCTACAGTCCATGGGGTTGCAAAGAGTTGGACAAGACTGTACGACTAAGCACACGATGATCTTTAATAGCGAACTTATTTTCGTGTGCCTCTTGGCTGTCAGTATGTCCTCTTTGTAAAAACACTTATTCAGGCCCCCTGCCCATTTTTAAATAAGGTCGTTTGCTTTATTTTTTATGTCTAATGGTATTAATTGTTTCTATAGTTTGGTTATTAACATCTTGCTGGATATAGCATTTGCAAATATCTTCTCTCATTCAGTGGACAGCCTGATTTTTTTGATAGGTTTCCTTCGCTGTACAAAAGCTTCTCAGTTTGGAACAGTTTCATATGCTTATTTTTGCTTTTGTTTCTGTTTCCTGAACTAATGTTCAAAAAAGTCCTCCTAAGATCAGTGTCAAAGAGCGTAATACCTATGCTTCCTTCTATAAATTTTATGATTTCAGGTCTTACATTTAAATCTTTATTCCATTTTGAGTTTATTTTTGTGTATGATGTGAAAAAGTAGTTCAGCTTGATTCTTTGGCCTGTAGCTGTCTAGTTTTCCTATCACCATTTATTGAAGAGGCTGTTTTTTTCCCTTATTTTATGTTTTATATATGTGAGTGGGCATCCAACTCAAGAGCTAGCAAGTTTTTTTCTAATAGTAAATATCAGGTGACCAAATGTTCTCAAGCTCTGTCATGGTGGGCCTCCTGCTTGAATGCACATTCACTCATTTGTATTTGGTTTCATTTTTGATATTGAGAATAAGAAAAACTTCTCTTTCTTTGGTGCATACTTGCTTATCTCAGGACAAGAATGATAACATCAACATCACCGTGAAGGATGAGTTCAGTAACAATGAGTGATCTTGAAGAACTCAAGATCAGACTTGCCTGTGATAATTCATGTAGTCAGAGAAAGATCAATCTCTAACCCTTCACTGAAAATTTATAACTAACAGCATTCTCAGGAGCCCACTCTGGGAAAGATGGGATACAATGGAGATGAAAGACCAGGATCCAATTACCCAGTTGATATTTATTAACCAGACAGACCCTTTGTTTACTTACCTGATGACCCTGAGGGATGGGATGGGGAGGGAGGTGGGAGGTGGGTTCAAGATGTGGAACACATGGACACCCATGGCTGATTCATGTCAGTGTAAGGCAAAAACACTACAATATTGTAAAGCAATTAGCCACCAATTAAAATAAATAAATTAACTTTTAAAAAAGAATGGGATCATAAGAACAATTCTAATATTGGCAGTTAAGTTGCTCAGTCATGTCCAGCTCTTTGCGACCCCATGGACGGCAGCTTGCCAGGCTTCCCTGTCCATCACCAACTCCCAGAGCTTGCTCAGACTCATGTCCATCAATTCGGTGAAGCCATCCAACCATCTCATCCTCTGTTGTCTCTCTTCTCTTCCTGCCTTCAATCTTTCCCAGCATCAAGTTCTTTTCCAATGGATCATTCTTCACATCAGGTGGCCAAAGTATTGGAGTTTCAGCTTCAGCATCAGTCCTTCCAATGAATATTCATGACTGATTTCCTTTAGCATTGGCTACTTTAATATTGTAGTAAGTACAAAATGAGCCAAGGTTTGTGAAATACATTGTTAGAAAAGTATAGGTGTGACATATATTTTTTGAGGTGATATCTCATTATGTGTGTTTCTTTTTGTTGCAGTATGGTTGATGTGTAGTGTTGTGATAGTTTCAGGTATATTCCAAAGTGATTCTTATATATATGTATATATATACATATATATATATATACACACACACACATACACATGCACTATATGTAAAAATAATATTTCAGATTCTTTTTTCTTAGGTTATTCATATATATATATATATATATATACACACATAAAGTGTATATAAATTAATCCCAAACTTCTAATTTATCCTTTATCTCCTTGCCCTTTTGGTAACCATAAGGTTGTTTTGTGTGTCTGTGGGTCTATTTCTGTTTTGTAAATAAGCCAATTGTGTCATTTTTTTTAGATTCCACA
>SJYT01049048.1:25949-36789 GCA_006410635.1 Cephalophus harveyi
AAACTTCTAATTTATCCTTTATCTCCTTGCCCTTTTGGTAACCATAAGGTTGTTTTGTGTGTCTGTGGGTCTATTTCTGTTTTGTAAATAAGCCAATTGTGTCATTTTTTTTAGATTCCACATATGAATGATATCATATTACATTTGCCTTTGTCTCACTTATTTCATTTAGTATGGTACTCTCTGGATCCTTCCATGTTGCTGTGGATTGCTTTATTTCATCCTTTTTTTATGGCTGAGTAACATTCTTTACCCATTCATCTCTCAGTGGACATTTAGGCAATATTTTCACCCTTTATATCATGTTTCAGCAGGCCAGGAATTGTATCTTTAGTCATTCTCTAAACATGTACATATTTCTCTCAGCCCTTTCTCACACTGAGAATCAAAAAGGCAGTGGTTGTGAAAAAAATCCATGTATACAACACATCCAGGATCTTCGTGATCATAGAATCCAACCTATCTTATTCAAGGATTCAGCAACAGACTTTGATTTTTTTTAAGTGCAATTATTTTTCTGTATTTTTTTAATGTAGCCTTTTGAGACATTTTGGCATTAGTTTGCAACACATTCGTACACCAGAAGTTAAAGTACGTTAAGTAAGTTCCAGGTTTGGAACCAATCCTTGTTGATGTGAAGGTAATATATGGTGCTTGTCATCGGAAATGTGTGTGCAGGTGCAATGTATGCCAACAATGTGCAATTGGAATTAACATTAATCACAGGTTTGAATTTAGCAGATGCTAGATTTTATAATATGTATAATCTAGTAAGTGATCATAGAATCCAACCTATCTTATTCAAGGATTCAGCAACAGACTTTGATTTTTTTTAAGTGCAATTATTTTTCTGTATTTTTTTAATGTAGCCTTTTGAGACATTTTGGCATTAGTTTGCAACACATTCGTACACCAGAAGTTAAAGTACGTTAAGTAAGTTCCAGGTTTGGAACCAATCCTTGTTGATGTGAAGGTAATATATGGTGCTTGTCATCGGAAATGTGTGTGCAGGTGCAATGTATGCCAACAATGTGCAATTGGAATTAACATTAATCACAGGTTTGAATTTAGCAGATGCTAGATTTTATAATATGTATAATCTAGTATTACTGCAAATGGAGTTATAAACCTTCTCTTTTTTTCTGAGAGACAAATTAGAAGGTAATTATAGTCATAGGCATGAGGATGTGTGTATGTTTGATTTAACTTTTCTCCTTGCTTCCTTATAGTACAGCCATCAATCAGTATCAGCACCTTAAATGTACACTTCCTTTCCGTGTCCAGACTCAAAATATATTTTCCATCCCTAGATTGTCTCAATTTCCAAAATACTGGAAGCTCCTTGATGCCAAAAATTGCTTTGCTCATTTCTTCATTTCTGTGTCTTCAGCAGCTAACTTCTCCTCAAGAAAAAAGATAATGCCTTCCTGTAATTGAAATCTCTTAGGGACTTTTCCCATGAACCCATAATGCAGATGCTGTGTAATTTTACAAAGATATTTCTTGACCTAATGACCCAAATAAATAATATCAAAATTTAATAACTGCTTCTGATGATATCAAGGAAGGATGATAAATGGCATATCAAATGACAGAATCAGTAATCCATACCAAATCAATCTAGTTAACCAATATTTATTGAATACCTATCTTAAGAATTTTGAAGAACAAAACAGTGAACAAATAGGAGATCTGTACTATCAATGTAAGAGTTTTAAAATGAGTTAGGATAAGAATTTAAAGGTAAAAATTTAAATACAAGCAACTAAACATATGGAACTTTGTATGTGTTAGGAATTGCTGGAAGTGTTTTATATTTGCTAATTTAATTTTTAAAACAAACCTATTAGGATTTTACAAAAGATGAATCCCATGTATAGAGAAGTTAAGTAACTTATTCACAAAGAGTGTAAGTGATTTAGCTCCAGAGCCCACATTCTGACACTTTATTCTACTTTTTAAAATTCATTTTCATGGTAGTATCATTGCTTTACAATATGGCAATAGTTCCTATTGTACAACAAAATGAATCAGCAAATACATGTAACTATCATCCCCTGCCTTTGGTCACCACAGTGCATCGAGTAGTCTCCTGTGCTGTACAGTATATTATCATTAGTTATCCATTTACGTGTCCTTTGTGCTCAGTAGCTCTTTCGTGTCCGACTCTTTGCAGCACCATGGACTGTAGCCCGCCAGGCTCCTCTGTCCATGTGATTCTCCAGGTAACAATACTGGAGTAGATTGCCATTTCTTACTCCAGGGATCTTCTCTGACCAAGGATCAAACCGGTGTCTCTTGGGTCTCCTACACTGGCAGGCAGAGTCTTTACAACTGTGCCACTTGTACAGAGTATCAGTAGTATATATGTGTCAATCCCAATCCCCCAACTTGAACTCTAAATCGCGTCACTCATGCTCTTGTTGTTTAGTCACTAAGTTGCGTCTGACTCTTCTGTGACACCGTGGACTGGAGCCTGCCAGTCTTCTCTCCCCATGGAATTTCTCAGGCAATAATACTGGAGTGTATTTCCATTTTCTCCTCCAGAGGGTCCAGGGATTGAAGCTGTGTCTTCTGTACTGCAAGTGGGTTCTTTACCACTGAGGTACCAGAGAAGCACTCATGGTCTAACTTGTTTCCAAAATAGAAGGTGAATTTTTAGATAAATGACTTGGGTATCTGTTTTTATGATGATTATTTCTCATCACAAAAGTTTTGGTGTGTGATGGCAGCAAAGAGTTCAATGTAATAGTACCTGTCAAGAACGTGAAGTCAGAATATTCTTCTACTTTGCTGATGTAATCCAGAGCCATGTGCTTTGGCAATCACCTGGGTGAAGGACAGGAACAACACACTCATACAAACTGATAAACATGAATTTTGTGCCAAAGCAACAGTCATCACACATTTTTCCTGAGGGTGAGCGTAAGGTCAGCAGGTCCAGATTATCTCTCAGGAATTAGCTGTGGGTTAGCTCGAAGATGAGAACAGATATTTCAATGAAGAATGGCCAAATTAAATATTAAATAAGGTCAGCAGGTTAGTGAACAAACAAGAAACAGTACAAAATACATCAAATACCTTATTTGAAGTCTCAGAATATTGTCATCATTTTAAAAAGCAAAAATCTTGTTGCAAAGTGTTCTGGAAGAGAACCAGTGAGTTGACCAGTTGTTCAGGTGGTAAGAATTTGGCTGCAACTTGCGAGCTTTATCAGAGAGGATGATCACCAAATATGCATCCTGAATACCTATAGCAAATCTACTGGATCTCTTCTTCATCTAAGATAAAAAATTATATTCTTAGTATAAAGGGTATGTTTTATTAGTGGTACATATGATTTTATCTGCTGTTGATATTCTTTGGGGGAGAAAAGAAAGTTATTTGATTGTTGTATTTGTGCTAGATACCTGTATACATTTAACTCAGCTCCACTTTGTGGGGAAGAAATGGAGGAAGCCTCCTGCTAAACAAACACACAACTGTGATTTTTTCCTGGTTTCCAACATGAAATAAACTTAAGTGGATAATTTTTGCTACTGCAAAGGTGGAGGCAATTAAGAAAGAAATTTTCTGAGGTCATTCTGTTTCTTTATCTTCCTATCACTGAGTGTCAAATAGAAAGCTAGGTTGTTATTTGGTAGTACATTATTGACAACAACTGCTAATGATGTGGTTCATAGCCACTCTCTTACAATGAAGAACAAGAATATTTTCACAAAATTTGTGCTAAGATTAGTTTGGAAGGACTGGAGAAATATCAATACCATGAGGAAGTGTGGGGCCAGAGTCTGGAAGGAAGCAAGCATATTTAGCTTTGCTTTTCCAATTGAGTTATTGCTGATGGCTTAAAGCTCAACATTCAGAAAACGAAGATCATGGCATCGGTCCCATCACTCCATGGGAAATAGATGGAGAAACAGTGGAAACAGTGTCAGACTTTATTTTGGGGGGCTCCAAAACCACTGCAGATGGCGATTGCAGCCATGAAATTAAAAGACTCTTACTCCTTGGAAGAAAAGTTATGACCTTCCTAGATAGCATATTCAAAAGCAGAGACATTACTTTGCCAACTAAGGTCCGTCTAGTCAAGGCTATGGTTTTTCCTGTGGTCATGTATGGATGTGAGAGTTGGACTGTGAAGAAAGCTGAGCGCTGAAGAATTGATGCTTTTGAACTGTGGTGTTGGAGAAGACTCTTGAGAGTCCCTTGGACTGCAAGGAGATCCAACCAGTCCATTCTAAAGGAGATCAACCTTGGGATTTTCTTGAAAGGAATGATGCTAAAGNTGTGGTGTTGGAGAAGACTCTTGAGAGTCCCTTGGCCTGCAAGGAGATCCAACCAGTCCATTCTGAAGGAGATCAACCTTGGGATTTTCTTGGAAGGAATGATGCTAAAGCTGAAACTCCAGTACTTTGGCCACCTCATGGAAGAGTTGACTCACTGGAAAAGACTTTGATGCTGGGAGGGATTGGGGGCAGGAGGAGAAGGGGACAACCGAGGATGAGATGGCTGGATGGCATCACGGACTCAATGGACGCGAGTCTGAGTGAACTCCGGGAGATGGTGATGGGCAGTGAGGCCTGGCGTGCTGTGATTCATGAGGTTGCAGAGAGTCGGACACGACTGAGCGACTGAACTGAACTGAACTGAAAGGAGAGTAAGCAAAGGTTTTGAGAGGTCTCACAAAACTTGAAGAAAAAGAAGTAGAATTCAGGGTTCACCATGGAGGAGAGTCTTAGTAAAATATCAGGTCTGGGTTGAAACTCAGTAGAGCTAGCCTCAAAGGGTAAGTTGAGCCAGAAATGCATCAGTGTTCACAGAAATAAAAGCCCAATATGAATGATCTCAGTTTATGACATGATTAATATGATCTAAAGCTGTCTATTCATTTTCCTCTTTTACTTTCAGAAGCTAAAATCTTTCTAGAGGAAGAGAGTATCATGCAAAGGTTATCAAAATACCTAGGGTTACAAGGTGAACGATGTAACTGAAAACTAATACAGAAAGTAGGCAATAATGAGGACAAAGGATCTGTTTTCAGATATCAATTTTAAATGCCAACGATTCATATACTAAACTAATTAATAGAAACTGAGACAACTGATACAGAATTATAAACAATAAATGAATCTTACTGTTTACTAAAAAAAAAAGTCAAAATACTATAATCAATTTTATTCCTATATATTAGCAATCTTAGACAATGTATTAAAAAACAGAGACATAATTTTGCCAACAAAGCTGTGTATAGTCAAAGCTATGGTTTTTCTAGTAGCCATGTATGGAGGTGAGTTGGACCGTAAAGAAGATTGAACACTGAAGAATTGATGCTTTTGAACTGTGGTGTTGGAGAAGACTACTAACAGTCCCTCAGACAGCAAAGAGATCAAATCCATCAATCCTAAAGGAAATCAACCCTGAATATTCATTGTACGGACTGATTCTGAATTTGATGA
This sequence comes from Cephalophus harveyi, assembly GCA_006410635.1. Classification (NCBI taxonomy): domain Eukaryota; kingdom Metazoa; phylum Chordata; class Mammalia; order Artiodactyla; family Bovidae; genus Cephalophus; species Cephalophus harveyi. Next base: position 31,409 of record SJYT01049048.1, read on the forward strand.
TCCAATACTTTGGCCACCTGATTCGAAGAGCTGACTTATTGGAAAAAGTCCTGATACTGGGAAAGTTTAAAGGTGAAAAGAGAGGAAGGGAGTGGCAGAGGATGTGATGGTAAGATAGTATCACTGACTCAGTGGACATGATTTTGAGCAAACTCTGAGAGATGGTGAAGGACAGGGAAGCCTGGCATGCTTCAGTCCATGGAAATACAAAGAGTCGAGTTGGGAGAGACTTAGTGACTGCTCAACAAATGCTAGAAAGAAACACTTAGAAAATAAAATTTAAAGGACAATGGTGACAATAAAAAGGAAGAGGAACAAAGTAAGCTTAGAAAATTGGTGAAATAAGGAAGTTTTGATTTTTAAAATACACTGTAAGAAGACTATTAAAAAAAGCCTCAGAGAGGGGAGATTAATTTCCAGCAACAGTTACTGGCACAGTTCTTAATTGCAGATTATATAAAGATTTTTATCAATGACTTGTAAAGGGAAAACAAGATGGACACAAGAGACAAGATGGACATAATATTTGATCAGGCTTTTCACCAAAGAGGGTATCTAAATAAAACACTTGAAAAATATTCAACTTCATTAACCGTAAGTAAAATGCAAGTTAAAACCAAAAAATGATAATGAAATTCAATATCACCTCACAATACTTGAATTGCCAAATTTAAAATTTGATTAGTAAATACTGACAAAGATATGGATGAAGTAGAATTCTTAAACTCTGCAAGAGGATATAGATATGAGTATTTTTGAAAACTATCTGGCAGAATTTCCTAAAGCTAAACCTATATATCAGCATATAGTACAATATATACTGTACAATACAGTAATGGCATTCTGAGATATATATCCAGGAGGTGTGTTTATACATGTGTGCCAAAAAATAGAACATGGTCTATAATATTCATAACAACCAAATTCTGGAAACAGCCTAGGATCCCATCAACAGTTGAATGGGGAAGCAAATTCATGATTATTCATAGAATAGGATACTGAACATCACTGAAGATAAATTAATTACAAATAAACACAACCACATGAATTAATCCCATAAACATAATTTGGACTAAAAGAAGCCAGAACTTATATTGCACTGTATGATTCTAATTATATAAATTTAAAAATGGAAAAAGCAATCTGTGTAGTAAAAAATCAGAATAATAGTTACATTTGGGAAAAGAATAGAGTTAGCAATTGGCAGTGAGTAAAAGGAATTTTCCAGAGGTGCTAATAACATACTATTTTTTGACTTGTATAATGTTTTATGCATGTGCTCCTTTCTTGATAATTTATGGAATTCTTATGTCTCTGATTTGTGAATGTTTCTCAAAATATGCTACTCTTAAAAAAAATTCAAAAGGTTTAAAAAGTTTTAATATTCAAATTAACACAAAAAGAAAGCCACTCATTACATATTCCTGTTTCATCATTTGCCATTATTTTCTAGACTACATGAAAACTTGCTCTGCCAACCCTCACTTTCAAGGTGATATTACAGTTCTTGGTGGTATTACATGTATTACAATTCAAGGTGTTATTACATGTATTATGGCTCATACAAACATCAGTTAACTGGGGATTTATATTAAATTCACACAGCTTAACCCCAATCAAATTCTTGTCCATGGAATCTTCAGTCAAGAAAGAATTATTAAATTAGTAGTGTTATCTTGGCTTTCAGTGATTTTGTTATAAGATGGCAAAGGATGTGATGATATTAAACACTGGAATAGCAGCATTCTAAATATACTTCAGTGGACATGAATTTGAGCAAACTTCAAGAGATGATAATGAAGAACAGGGGAGCCTGGTCTGCTGCAGTCAATGGGGTCACAAAGAGTTCAAAACAACTCGCAACTGGACAAAACAACAAACCTACTTGGTCCCCAAGAATACTATTGACTATGCATATGGATGTTGAGCCTTAATTTTAATTGAACAGCTAGCAAGTATGAAGTTTGATCTAGAATTTGAGAGATGTAGCAAGTTACTTTTCGGCTGGTATAGAAAGACCATAACCTGGGGAGCACAGCTATGACTGTGTTTGAACACATGAAGATGAAATATATTGCAAAGATGAGCAGCCGTCTTATGGAGGACACTGTGCTCTGTAAGATGACACATATCTTCATGATTTTTAAAATATAAAGTGTTACACAGGAAGGTGTCATTGGACCTCTTTCTGTCAATGTACAGCACTCTGTAAAACTCAGGGCATTTGACTTTGATTTAAAAATCTTTCAATATCCATATCATGGAGGCCATGCTGTGTTTCCTGGAACCTCACCCTTCCGGACAGTGGCACTCACTCCCCACTTACTGGGAGTGTGGGCTGCTAACAGATCGCAGCTGAGTCGGTCCCGGAAATTATTCATTGCACAAGGAAACTGCTTTGCTTATGCCTAGATTCCTCCCCATGATGTAGCCTGTTCTCAATAATGGGTGTCAAAATATATTACACCAGACAAATTGAACAGGCTTTGGCTTCCCTGGTGGCTCACATGGTAAAGAATTAGCCTGCAAGTGGGGGACCAGGATTCAATTCCTGGATTGGGAAGATCCCCTAGAGAAGGAATGGCACCCCACTTCAGTATTCTTGCCTGGAGAATCCCATGGACAGAGGAGCCTGGCAGGCTACAGTCCATAGGATCACAAAGAGTCAGATACGAGTGAGTGACTGACACTTACTCAAGAATGTGTTCAATATTTTATTCACTACTATAATATAAAAGACTCTATTGAAAACTGTTGCAATAGGGGAGAGAAATTAAACTCAGTCCCCCTGAAACAAACAATAGGAGATTGTTTAGTCTCTGGATCAGTTCAGTTCAGTTCAGTCGCTCAGTCGTGTCTGACTCTTTGCGACCCCATGAATTGCAGCACGCCAGGCCTCCCTGTCCATCACCAACTCCCGGAGTTCACTCAGACTCACGTCCATCGAGTCAGTGATGCTGATATGATGCAAAAGCACTGGAGAAAGTTAGGCTGCTCACTGTGTTTGGGCCATCTGTGTTTACTGACTGTCCCTCACCAGAGATAAGTTCCTATCCTGTCACAGAGTCTGGGAGAGAGGGGTGCTGCATTTCTTAATGATTATGTTTTAAAGGGGTGGGTCCCAAATCCCTGAGGAAGACTTTCCTAGGCTGCAAAACTGGGACTGCTAGCTTCAGAGGCCCTATGGAATCAGCCAAGTTCTCTGGTAAACTTTCTCTGCCTAATTCTGCTTCCTAATCCCTCCCTCCCTGACAGGTGTAGATCCTGGGAGCACTCAGTAACAGACCTCCTCCAGGAAAATGCCCTCACAGTTGGCTTCTCAGAGGACCTGCCTGAGCACAAGCCATCTCCATTTTCACTAGAAAAATACTACATTTTTTAAAGCTATGTGTTTAATAACTTCTCCAAAAAAAGCCCTCCCCTTTTTCTCACTCCCACCTCAGAGGAACTTGAAAGTCAGTTGACTCTTCAGTATTTGCATGGCTCTCCGAATGATAAACATTATTTACTGATTTGTTTCTCTTTCTTCCCCACTAGCATGAACGTCTTTCATGAATTAAAGGAGTCATGTTTGACTTATCTTTACATTTTGGTAATTTGTTGTTGTTAGTCAGTCTCCCAGTCGTGCCTGACTCTTTGTGATTTGTGATGCCATGAACTGCAGCATGCCAGGCCTCTCTGTCCTTCACCGTCTCCCAAAGTTTGCCCAAGCTCACATGCATTGCATCATTGATGCCATCCAGCCATCTCGTCATCTGATGCTCCCTTCTCCTTCTGCCTTCAATCTTTCCCAGCATAAAGGACCTTCCCAATGAGTCGCTGGTTCAGATCAGATGACCAAAATACCAGAGCTTCAGCTTTAGCATCAGTCCTTCCAATGAGCACTCAGGGTTGATTTGCCTGAAGATTGATTGGCGAGATCTTGCTGTCCAAGGGACTTTCAGAAGTCTTCTCCAGTACCACACTTTGAAGGCATCGGGTTTTAGCATTCTGCCTTCTTCATGGTCCAGCTCTCACAACCATATGTGACCGCTGTAATTCTTGTAATTACAATACCTGAATTAGGAATATTGCAAACATTAAATAACTCAGAATCATAATTCTATTGAGCCATAACTCTACTTACCAACATCATCATGCAGCTAACTAAATCATTTTGTTTAATTTTTGATTGAAATGTGTGTGTATCAATAAGGATTTTCACTGAATATCCACAAGGATCACATCATTTATGTATATGAGTTCGTGTTTTAAATTAGGCAGTGGGATAACTGCCTCAAAAAAAAAGCTTATTTTTAAAAGATTCTATTCTACTTTTTTTTTTTTCAATTCTTTTTTTAAAATCTTACAACCCTAAATTAGATTGTTTAACCACTCCTAAGTGAAAGTGAGGATGGTAGTCGTTCAGTCATGTCTGACTCTTTGTGGCCCCATGGACTTTAGCCCATGAGGCTCCTCCATCCAAGGGAGTATTTACACTCTTAATACTCTTCAAATTAAATATCAAAGTTATTTTTATGTTAAATATTCAATTTAATTCATTGGTAACTGTCAAAGAGTGAGGGCAGTAGGAATTTTCAGAGATACTCAAGTTGCAAATATAGAATTTGAATTTTTAGTATCATTTTTTCAACTTCCTGAATCTAACTAAACATGCAAATGATTTTGAAATAACTATGATGAAGGCAAAATGGGAGAAAAGTATTTTACAGAAAGTACTTAGCATATTTTACAGAAAGTGCTTAACAAGGAAGGCTTAACTGCAATAAAATCTAAAAACCTAGCTTATAGATTAGAAAGGTAACAGGAGTAAGTTATATTGATGAATGAAACATCTAAAAAGATTTTGTGACATGGAGAACAGAGGAACTGATAATGTTGATGTTATTCTAAACTAGACTAAACTGAACAAACTTGAAAAAAATGTATTTACTTCCTTGAGGGTAGTCCTGCCAAATAGAATGAGTTCACTCAAAATAAATTCACAAATTGGTAAGTTTAGAAATTTAAAACAAATATTAGAAGAACATAACTTTAAAAGAATTACATGTGAAATAATACATTGCCATAAAAATTAGACTGCTTAGAACTAAGAAGCAGTGAACACACTGCGTATGTAATTTGTGGGATGCAATAAAAATATTACTTAGTGTGAAATTTGTAGTCCTAAAGCAAATTTTAAAAAAGAGAAAATGTTGAAAATTAATGATTTAAGAAATCCACTTGAAATATTAATAGCATAACAACTGAAACAAAGATGGGTATTTTAAGGAAAGAAATAATATATATGAGCAAAATTTAGTGGACAAAATGCTTAAATAATAAGAAAGAATTAACAAGACATTATAATAAACTCATTCCATAGCAGGCTTAATAATCCA